>JAEIII010018394.1:0-10372 GCA_018905755.1 Drosophila ohnishii | reverse complement strand
TGTTCGGAGAAGAAGGCACATTTTCATTTGTGGACGATCTGGACGCTGCAACTAAACACATCCTCGAAGCCGAACGCCGCGCAGAAGAGCGGGCGCGGGCGGAGATTGCGCGGGATAGTGAGCGGTTGGATTGGTTGGAGAGGGAATTCATCCTTATGGCTTTGGTTAAAGGCCCTGCTCCCGTAGCTCCAGACAAGAAACTAGACGCTGTTTTTACACAGACCGGAGGCATCCCCTTCCGCCAAGCCATCGACGCAGCGCGGGATGTGGGGTGATGCTGTCAGCAATAGCGCCATACATTCTGGTTCTCTGGGCATATTCGCACGGGATGAAAACAGTAGAAATCCCCCAAGCAAGCGAAAGCGCATGCGAGAAGAATGGGCATCATTTTACGAGCGAACTAGGGTGGTCGGGAAATTGGGACGGCTACCAGTGCATCTCCACGGGATACAAGGAAACTCCCCATGACTGACCCGAGGATTGAGGCGGCTGTTGATGCAGTCATTAAAGCTCGTGGGTGGCGTGATAGCGTCTGGGGCGATGGGGCAATCGGAGGATTTGACTACAGCACTAAAGAGAAAAAGCGGCATGTCATACGTGACCACGAGGCCGAGGCACGTGAGGGAAAAACAGTGATTCTGTTTGAGACAGACAATTATGAGGAATATGAGCGTGAATACCGCCGCGCCTGTATTCGGAGAGAAATATCATTCGCCCTAACAGCAGCAGACGCGGCGGCTAGGGTACGTGTAGTGCCCTTCCCTATCCCAGATGACCGCATGGAGACCGCAAAGAATACGCTCTTATGCTGGAAGGGTGGAGAGATATCCGATGAAGATTGTGTTGGCATGATTGTTTGCGGGACAGCCGCCCCGCCCGCAAGCATTGCTGAGTTGGGAGGGGTTGATGGGTGAGACGCTACCTGACCTGATGACGTTGCCGGATGTGTTGGAGCGGTTGCGTGGCGTGGTGGGCCGGACCTACCTCCTACAGCATCTGCGTGATCACCCCGAGTTTAACGGAAAACCAACGCACCGCCGGATCGGCCGGAAGCTGGTTGTGCGCGCTGAAGATTACCCCCGCCTACTTGAAAGGCTGGAATGTCGCTCAAAGTCGTCAAACGCCAAGGTCGAGACACGCTCTACGTGCGCGGAACCGTCGGCGGACAAAGCATATATGAAAGCACAGGAACTAATAGCCCGAAGCAGGCAGAGGCTTTCAGAGCAAAGAGAGAAGCGGAGTTATGGCAGGAATCGGTCTATGGCAAGCGCGCGGTCATAACATTTGACCGCGCCGCGGCAGCTTACCTCGCGGCGGAATTGCGTAGCGATACAACCGTAACCCATATTGAGAGGCTGCTTGGGCACTTTAGAGGCCGGAAGGTAGCCTCAATTAAACAGCAGGATTTAGACGAAGCTTACCGGTCAATTTTAACGGCGGGTTCAGAGGCAAAGGCGGCCACAAAAATAAGGGCGGTCCTGACGCCTCTGCGGGCCATCCTTGAGTTTTCTGCCATTCGCGGCTGGTGCGACAAGCCCGCGTTTGAGCGTCCGAAGGTAGAGCAGGTCCGGATGCAGTTTCTGCGCCCTGAAGAAGCCACGGCTCTCGTTAATGAAGCCGCTCCGCACATACGCCCCCTACTCGTTTTTCTCATCGCCACAGGGGCGCGAATGTCAGAGGCCCTCGAACTTGAATGGCAGGACGTTGACCTTGACGGGGCCCGTGCCGTCGTCTGGCAGAAGCAGGGCAACGAGCGGCACATCGATCTGCCGCCTGTGGTGGTCATTGCTTTGTCCGGCATCCCGTGGCGCGATGGGCGAGTGTTCCGGCCGGCGACCAAGAGGCGCGATTCGCAGGGTGCCATGCGTTGGGTTGTTGGGGATGCCTATTACGACACCAACCGGACGGGTGGCGGCCAGATCAAGAGCGCATGGGCCTCAGCGTGCCGCCGCGCCGGGCTATCGGGGCATGAGCGTGTGTGGACACCCAAGGGTGAAAAGTGGCCGAAACGTGCTTTCGTCCCAGAAATGTCTCCCCACTGTCTGCGCCATACGTTTGCGACATGGCACTATTGTGCAAACCGGGATCTTTTGAAGCTGAAGGAAGATGGTGGATGGCAGACCATAACTATGGTCACACGCTACGCGAAGAAAATGCCTGACCATTACCAAGACCAGATCAGAAAATGGTGGGCATATGATGACTGGCCAGATATTCAGAAATGCGTGCCATATCCGGGCCAGTTAGCAGAGAAAGAGGAATAAGCATTTAAAAACAAACACTTACATAATAGGCGAATCGCCTTCACACGGCGGGGGTCACAGGTTCAATCCCTGTCGCACCCACCACGATAAACAGCAGTTTTCTGTGGGTTTTACGTGGTTTCCGGTTTTTTCCGAAAAAAAATTAAAATAAGCTTTAGTGCGTCTTGGCACGTATAAATCCGTGCCAGATCCGTGCAGTCTTTTCGGTAAGGGTTAAGCACCACGCCCGTTTTTAAGCAGACCTTATTGGCGATACACTGCGTTTTGGCGTTATCAACTCTTTCTACGTGGCATTGGGATTGCGTCTATAAGGCGACAATCGGGATGCTTCCTGCTCAGAGTGTGTTTTACTGAAACATCATCTGTTGCACGGCTGATTATTTCCGGTAGCCTCTCATAATTGTAAAAATCATCACTGCTTTTAATAATTTTGTCTCATTCCCATCATTGTGGAAATATGCGACGCTCTTTGTGAGGCAGAAAGATCGCTTGTTTCATCTGCTGTTTTTCTCAATTTGGAAATAAAGGATAGCACTATGAAGCTTTACTACACGCCGGGGGCCTGTTCACTCGCTGCTCATATTATCCTGAACGAAACTGGCTTGCCGCATGAGCTTGTGCAGGTAAACCTGAAAGAGAAAAAAACGGCTGATGGTCAGGATTACATCAGCATTAACCCGCGCGGTGCCGTGCCTGCGCTGGAAATTTCACCCGGTGTTGTGCTGACGCAAAATGTTGCCGTCCTGACCTATATTGGTCAGCAATCGGATAATCCGGCTTTTCATCCTACTCCGGACAGCATTGAATTTTTCCGTCTGCTGGAAGCTCTGGGTTTTTGTGAGGATGTGCATAGTGCAATCGGAGCACTCTTTGCCCCGCATCTGGCGGATGTAACGCGCGAAGGATTGCAGGTTCTTATCACGCGCCGCCTGTCACAGGTAGAACAGCAACTGGCAAATGGCACGAATGGCTACCTTCTGTCATCAGGGTTTACTCAGGCGGATGCGCTTATGGCCGTCATTCTGAACTGGACTGGCCCACTCAAGATAGATCTTGCAGGATACCCCAAAGCCGCTGCTTTGCGAGATACTGTCTTTGCGCGGCCCGCAGCGCAGAAGGCACTGAAGGAAGAAGGGCTGATCTGATCAACGCCCTATGCAAGACGGCATTTAGCCCATCCGGCGCACATCAGATAAAAAATACGGATCAGATTTAAGGTCTGATCCGTATCTGTAACAGGGCGTATCGCCAGCTTTTAGTGCGCAGGCACCGCAGCGACTTCCGGATTCAGCCGGTAGCCGCCACCTTCTGTAATCAGCAGGGATGCATTGGCCGGGTCCGGCTCAATCTTCTGCCGCAGGCGGTAGATGTGCGTCTCCAGCGTATGCGTGGTGACGGCAGCATTATAGCCCCAGACTTCATTCAACAGCACCTGACGGGGCACAGGACGCGTGCCAGCGCGGTAAAGGAACTTGAGGATGGCTGTTTCTTTTTCCGTCAGACGAATGCGACGGTTTTTCTGCGGTTCCTGAAGCAGTTTGGCAGACGGGCGGAACGTATATGGCCCGATGCTGAACACGGCGTCTTCACTGTTTTCAAACAGGCGCATCTGGGCGCGCAGGCGCGCCAGCAGTTCTGCAATCCGGAAGGGCTTGGCGACGTAATCATTCGCACCGGCATCCAGACCGCGCACAATGTCGGCTTCATCATCTGACCCGGTCAGCATGATGATGGGCATCCGCAGACCATCTTTCCGCAGTTCCGCACAGAAGTCACGTCCATCGCCGTCGGGCAGGCTGACGTCCAGAAGAAGGGCATCAAACCGGCTATCGGGGGTCTTCAGTTTTTCTCGCGCCTCGGCAAGAGATGCTGCTTCCTGAACCGTAAATTCCCCTTCAAGCTGCAATTGCTCAACAAGGGTCTGGCGAAGTATCCGGTCGTCATCAACAACCAATATTGGACGTGCACCCGTCATTGGGTTTTCATCTCCTTAGTGTCAGCCCTGCGGCAGGCTGTCTCGTCAGTTCGTATTCTCATAAACTTGTCACGATTCGGCTCAGACCTCTAGTGTGAGCGTGCTATGCGACCTTCATGAAAAATCTGCGAACAGGCAATCTTTAACCATGATGATACACCTCTTGTCTGCCTCATACAGCGGGTCTGACGCACAACTGCATTGCGGACACAAAGTCATGAGCGCCGTAATTGGAAAAAATGGTCTGGCGCAGCAAAAACAGGAAGGGGACCACGCGACCCCCATTGGTATTTTTCCTCTCAGAAAAGTGTATTACCGGGCGGACCGCCTGTTAAAACCAAAAACAATACTTCCAGTAGAACCACTTAGCCCGCGTGATGGCTGGTGTGATGACCCGGAAAGTTCTGATTATAACCATTTTGTCAGGCTCCCGCATCCGGCGCGGCACGAGCAGTTATGGCGTGAAGACCACGTTTATGATCTCATAGTCGTGATAGGATATAACGATAATCCGGCTGTCCCCCGTCGCGGCTCAGCGATTTTTATGCACCTGCAACGCCCGGATCGCTCCCCTACGGAAGGATGCCTGGCCCTTACCGAATCAGATCTGCGCTCCGTTCTGGCTGCCGGGGCGGATGCGGTGCAGGTGCATGCCCCGGCCTGAACGTCTTTGATACGGGAGGCTAATGCGCCTCTCCTCCTGATTTGTCTCGCTCTGGCGGTACGAGCGCGATGACGCACTGCCCCACATCCGGCTGAGACAAGGCTTCATCCTCAGCCGAGACAATGGTCATTGAGATACCCTTCTGCAAAACAAGGAAGACCAGCAGGTTACTGCTCTCATGCAGGAGGTTGGCCTGATTATCCGCCGTAACCTCAACACTCCGGAACTGCCAGCCTTCCCGAATGAGTGTATCCAGCAGCGTGAAGTTCCATGCCGGTTCCCCCATGACCTTGCCGCGCGCATCCCGGCTCAGGCCACGATACAGGTCCAGCCGGGCGATGCCGGGGCTTACCTGATAGACACGCTGTCGGCCAAAGTGCGGAGCAAGATGCGCACAGACTAGCCCGTTATAAATTGCATCCGGAGTTGCAGCGATCAGGTAATCACCGGGGCGCTCTTCCAGACTTTCCGCGCCTTCTTCTGAAAGGACTTCCGCCCTCAGCACCGGAACACCGGCTTTTTCGGCTCTCTGAAGATCCTGACGGGAATTATCAACCAGCAGCACAGGGGCACCTGCCTGATGCACCGCGATGGCAAGCCCCGTTGACCAGTCATTCGCGCCGACAATGGCCAGAGCCTGTTCATCCGACAAAGTTAGCTTCAGCTTTCGGCCCAGTGGTCGCAGACTGAAACCATGCAGGATCATGGTGGAGGCAATTACGGCAAAGACGGCGGGCATCACCAGCCCGGCTCCGGGGTAACCCGCATCCTGCAACCGCATGCCGGCAATACCTGCCACTGCCGCAGCAACAATACCGCGCGGCGCAATCCAGCCGACAAAAATGCGCTCAGCCCAACTCAGGCTGGAACCCATCGTCGCAAGAAAAATCCCCAAAGGTCTGACCAGAAACAGAACAGCCAGCGTCAGAGCACCAATCGACCATGAAAGGTTGGAAAGTTCCGCGCGCTGAAGGTCGGCTGTCAGCAGCACAAACAGGACCGAGACAATCAGAACAACCAGAGATTCCTTCATTCTCTGGATTTCTGCCATGCCCGGAATACGCAGATTAACGAGCGCCATGCCGAAGGTGGTGGAGGCGATAAGGCCTGCCCCATCCATTGTCAGTGTGCCGAGTGCAAACAGAACAAGCGCGATGGTGATCAGGATTGAGCTTTTCAGCACTTCCGGCATCAGATCCCGCACCAGAAGCCAGCGGACCCCTAAGGCCGCCCCAATACCCAGACCAATGGTCAGTCCGGCGCTGGCGAGCATGTGTGGCAGGATGAAGCCAAAAAACGTGCCTGACCCCTCGCCCGGCCGCATCAGCAGCACTTCCAGCACCAGAGTTGCCAGAATGGCGCCCACCGGGTCATTCACAATTGCTTCCCAGCGGAGGAAAGCTGCGACTTTAGGGTGCAGTTTGGCATTCCGAAGAAGCGGCAGAACCACCGTCGGCCCCGTAACAACAATAATGGAGCCGAACAGGAACGCAGGCCCCCACCCCATACCGCCAATATAATGGGCTGCCATGCTGCCCAGAATCAGGTTGATGGGCAGCGCCACAAGCGTCAGGCGAATGACCCCTTCCCCGGCTTCCTTCAGTTGCCTGAAGTCCAGAACAAGGCCGCCCTCAAACACGATCAGCGCCACGGCGAGTGACACCAGCGGATGGAAGGCTGAACCGATCATCACCGAAGGATGCAGGATCTCAAGCGCTGGACCATAGAGCAGGCCGAGGCTGAACAGCAGGACGATGGCAGGCAGGCGGAAACGCCAGGCTGTCCACTGGGCGAGCATGCTGCCGCCCAGAACGCAAAACAGGAAGACTAGTACACTGTTACTCATGGGTACCCATCTTACTAAACCTTTTGAAATGCCTGCACGCAAAGCAAACGCCACACACTATGCGCAGGCTTAATAAGTCAGATACCCTATATTTTGTTGAGCCCGCAGGCTCTTAAATTTCTGTTTTTTCTGGAGCCGCTTCTGATTTCCGTTCCAGCACCGCAGCAAAAAAGCCATCAGTCTCGTTCTGATGCGGAGTGAGCGAGAACATGGATGTGCCGCGCAGTGAATCCGGCAAGGCCGTGCTGTCTGAGGGGACAAGCTGGAAGTCCGGATGTCGGGTAAGGAACGCCTCAACCTGACTGGCATTCTCGGCCCGCAGAATAGAGCAGGTCGCGTAGACCATCCGGCCACCCGGTTTTACAAGAGAAGAGGCTCTGTCCAGAATGTCAGACTGTTTGACAAGCAGTTCTTCCAGATCCTGCTCCGTCATCCGTAACCGCGCATCCGGGTTGCGCCGCCATGTGCCCGTACCGCTGCACGGGGCATCGACCAGCACGCGGTCAAACGACTGAGCGCGCCGTTTTGCCCATTTATCCCCAGCTTGCAGCAGATGGCGTTCGACATTATGCACCCCGGCGCGCCGCAGGCGGCGGACAGCGCCATCCAGACGGACTTCAGACACATCGCACGCGGCGATATGGCCTTTATTTTCCATCATCATGGCCATAGCCAGCGTCTTGCCGCCCGCTCCGGCGCAATAATCCAGAACGCGCATTTCCGGGGTCACCCCCATAATGGCGGCAACAAGCTGGCTGCCTTCGTCCTGAATTTCGATCCGGCCGTCTTTGAAGGGCGTTGTGGATGTGACGGGCAGCCGCCCGTTCAGCCGCAGGCCCCACGGGGAAAGAGGGGTCAGAACAGCGTGCAGCCCTTCCCGGCCCAGCGCGTTCTGGGCATCCCGGCGGTTTGTACGCAGAATATTGACGCGCAGATCAAGCGTTGCAGGCTCAGAGAGAGCCGCAAGCTCGGCTTCCAGCGTGTCACCAAATGTTTCTTCAAGGCGTGGAAGCAGCCAGTCCGGCAGTTCCAGACGGACTGCGCGCGGCATATCCGCATTATCCAGTGTGCCGCCCGCCAGAGCCGTCACAACGTCCTGCTCGGCATAACTCAGGGCACCTGGAGCAAAGCGGCCCTCCGCGAAGAGGGCTGCAATTTCCCGCGCAGGCCAGCCTTTGAGCACCAGATTGGCCGCGGCCAGTGTGCGTGGTGTGCTCTCGGCCCCGCATTTGCTCAGCCACCAGCCAAGCCTGCGCCAGGACCGCATGATCTCCCAGACCATGCCGGAAACTGCCCGACGGTCCCCCCCACCGATGTAACGCCGTTCACGAAAAAAGCTGTTGGCAACGGCGTCAGCCGGTTTTCTGGGGGTTGCCTCCATGGATGTCAGAAGATCAATGGAGGCGGCCAGCCGAGCAGAAGGAGTCATAGGTAAGGTTCAGTCCCGACGATAGTTAGGAGCTTCACGCGTGATGGACACGTCATGAACATGGCTTTCACGCAGGCCTGCGCCGGTAATGCGGCGGAAACGCGCATTCTTTTGCAGGTCCGTGAGTTCCGGTGACCCGGTATACCCCATCCCGGCTTTCAGACCACCGACGAGCTGATGGATCACGGCTGCCATTCCGCCCTTATAGGCAACGCGCCCTTCAATCCCCTCCGGCACGAGCTTAAGGGAATCCCGCACTTCCTGCTGGAAATAGCGGTCAGCCGAACCGCGGGCCATGGCGCCGAGGCTGCCCATGCCGCGATAGGATTTGTAGGAGCGGCCCTGATACAGGAAGACTTCGCCCGGAGCTTCTTCCGTGCCAGCCAGCAGGGAGCCGACCATCACGACGTTCGCGCCCGCGCCAATAGCCTTCACAATGTCACCCGATGTGCGGATGCCACCATCGGCAATGCAGGGTACATCCAGCTCACGGCAGGCTACAGAGGTTTCCAGCACGGCGGAGAACTGCGGAACGCCCACACCCGCCACAATACGGGTCGTGCAGATGGAGCCCGGGCCGATACCGATTTTTACGCAGTCTGCGCCAGAGCCAATCAGTGCCTGAGCGGCTTCCGGTGTGGCGACGTTCCCGGCCACAATCTGAATGGTGCTATCAAGCGCTTTCAGGCGTTCAACCGCACGCAGCACACCAGCGGAGTGGCCGTGGGCCGTATCTACAACCAGAACGTCAACCCCGGCTTCCACCAGCAGTTTTGCGCGGTTAAATCCGTCCTCTCCCACGCCGGTTGCGGCAGCGCAGCGCAGGCGGCCAAGGTTGTCCTTAATGGCCAGCGGGTAAGCCACCGCTTTATCCATGTCCTTGACGGTGATGATCCCGACGCACCGGTCTGCCTCATCCACCACCAGAAGTTTTTCAATGCGGTGCTTGTGCAGGAGCTGGCGGGCCGTATCCGGGTCTGCGCCGTCACGAACGGTAACTAGCCCGTCATGCGTCATGAGTTCAGAAACGCGCTGGGCGGGGTCCACCGCAAAGCGTACGTCACGGTTGGTGATAATGCCGATTAGCTTCTGCGTGCCCGGCTCAACGACGGGCAGGCCGCTGATGCCGTTGCGCTGCATGATCTCACGCACTTCAGCAAGCGTCTGCTCGGGGCCAACGGTCACGGGGTTAACCACCATGCCCGATTCGAAGCGTTTGACGCGGCGGACATGCTCGGCCTGTTCTTCCGGCGTCAGGTTTTTATGAATGACGCCAAGGCCGCCCTGCTGCGCCATGGCAATAGCCATCTGATCTTCCGTAACCGTATCCATGGCCGCGGAAATCAGGGGAATATTGAGCTGGATGGAACGTGTCAGGCGTGTGCGCACAGACGTCTGATTGGGGACAACCTCGGAAGCAGCGGGAACGACGAGAACGTCATCAAACGCCAAGGCTTCGGTAACACGGCTGTAGGGGGAAGAAGTCATACAACGGGAACCCTTGACCAGATTGCGATTGGGGGCACCCGACAGCAGAGTATCGCCGCAGGTCACCGACCATTGGCGCTTCCTCTTATGGTCTTGCCCGAACAAAGGCAAGAGAAGAGACTTAAAATTGACAGGTTTTTAAACTTGCCGCGTTCTGAGCGTGCCTGTTTTTAGCGCCCGACGAAACGCTTCCAGCGTTGCATCACTCACAAAATGCTCCATGCCCTCAGCATCCAGCCGAGCCGTTACAGCATCCACGCCAAGAGCGAGCAGAAACTCTTCAACCAGATGGTGCCGCGCCCGGACCGTCTCAGCCAGAGCAACGCCAGCCTCCGTCAGAAACACACCACGATAGGGTTTGCGGGTTACAAACCCTTCCGCTTCCAGACGCACCAGCATTTTGGCCACTGTGGGCTGAGAGACACCAAGCCTGTCGGCAATATCAACCTGCCGGGCTTCCTGCCCCTCTGTCAGCAGGTCATCAATCAGTTCAACATAGTCCTCGATCAGAACATTGCGCCTTGCCTCCCGCGCATGCCGAAAGCCCTCACTCTGGCTTTCAACATCAGGCATGACTGGCGGGCGTTCTTTCAACTGAGGATCTCCATGGAACAGCGTGGTGGGGGAGCTATAGCGAATTCACCCCTCCAGCAAAAGCACCTTACACCGCCCCGCGCTCCTGAGGAGTAGAAACTAAAAACGCCTT
>JAEIII010018393.1:0-41888 GCA_018905755.1 Drosophila ohnishii | reverse complement strand
ATTACTTTTCAAAATTTTAAAAACAACTTGTTTATTTATCAAGAGATAGATAATTTTTTGGACTTGCACACACTATCCACTTGTTGTCATTGAATGTTAACGTAAACATTAAAGTAATCCCACCATCGTTGGTTATTTTGCAGCGATTGAAGTATGAGTCTCAGACAGTTTCAGACCATTTCCCGCCAGGCCTTCAGGTGCTATTCAAGCAGGCGCTCCTCCTTCACACCCACCGCCCTCAAGTTGAGTCAGGGCCAAAGGCAGAGCCTGCGCTTCTGCTCCGTCCTGCTGCCCGTCAGCTGTGCGGCCAGTATCGCGCCCGCATCCGCCACGTCTGCCGCCTCGTACTCCACAGCAGCAGCCGTGAGTAGTGCGAAGTAGATGTTGAAGTTGCTCTTTAATCGTTGACTAACTCAGTTTGTTGCCTTGTCTTTATGCCAAACTAAACTTTATTGTGACTGCCTTTTTCCCTATGTTCTTTGTGCTTTACTATTTTGTATATTCTGTAGAGGATGAGTCCCACTTTGATAAGGATCTCACTATCTAAAAACCCCACTAAGCCCTCTCGTTTTTCCCTCGCTTCCAGATCGACATGTCTGCTAACAACGATTACAAGAACGCCGCCTCGATCTACGAGTTCACCGTGAAGGATACCCATGGCAACGATATCTCCCTGGACAAATACAAGGGCAAGGTGTTGCTGGTGGTGAACATTGCCTCCAAGTGCGGCCTGACCAAGAACAACTACCAGAAGCTCACGGATCTGAAGGAGAAGTACGGTGAATCCGGATTGGTCATCCTCAACTTCCCCTGCAATCAGTTTGGATCGCAGATGCCGGAGGCCGATGGCGAGGCTATGGTGTGCCATTTGCGTGACTCCAAGGCCGACATCGGTGAAGTTTTCGCCAAGGTATAAACTAATGCTTACTAAGGCCAATAGAATTTTATGACTGGGCTTATCTTCCAGGTCGATGTGAATGGCGATAGTGCCGCCCCGTTGTACAAGTATCTGAAGGCCAAGCAGACCGGTACCCTGGGCAGTGGGATCAAGTGGAACTTCACCAAGTTCCTGGTGAACAAGGAGGGAATTCCCGTCAACCGCTATGCCCCGACCACCGATCCCATGGACATAGCCAAGGACATTGAGAAGCTACTGTAGGCTCTCATTAGCTTGTTAAGCTGTCTTATTATGCCTGAGACTGTGTTTATCGCGTAGCTTGTAGCTTGTAACCAACAAGCCAGTTCACCCAGTAATACTGTTGTGGACTGGCCACATGCACCGCATGTTATATTGTATACTATTGTCTACTCTATTTACTGGTTTTTGACTCCACACCCCCACAAAGATAACAATAAACGCCTATTTATCCCATATACACATGGTACACACTTTTGGGGATGCAGGGCACGTCTGTGGATTGCGGACTCACCTGGCACGCTTGTAATCGCTTGCCCGCCTTCATAGCGACTGCCAGTAGGCATCCTCTCATTTTGCTGAGTCTCAGCTATTTGTCTTGTTTTGTTTCAAATGATTCTACAATTTTGGGGGTGTCAGAGCGAATAAACTGGATCTAGATCTCGATGATTTCCAATTGTAAGGCTTCTGATTTGTTAAAAATATTTATTTAAATTTAATAAATACAAACTTTGGACCTCGATCAATTAGTTTTGCCTTACTTTATACCAACCTTGCTTTATAATGGAAACAAATACCTACAGTTGCACTTTCTCCCTTTCCTACTTGGTATTTTAAGCCACACTTGACTTTGATTTTAGCCATGGTAAAATCGCAAATCTGCACAAGCCCGTAAACGTAAAACGTAAATACTTCACATTAACCTTTCCGAATCCAAGCACTCACTGGTCTTCGCCAAAATAAATTCGATTGCGCAAATTTGCCTGACCAGCAGCAGCAGCACCCCCAAAAAAGTGATTTCCATTCGGGGCCGATATCTCGAGCTCCTCCGGCCGCTTAAGTCCAAGCGGTTCAACGTCTCTCGGTCTCGGATTTCAAGTTCAAACGAGATTGGCGCAGCTCTGACCTTCCGACAATTACATGAAAATGCTGCATTGCCCACTTACGGGATGCTAACGAAATTCGGAGTTGCTATTTGTATCAGTTGCAGAAAAAATGTGAATCTAAATTCTGAGATTCTAAAATTCTCGATTCTTTGATCTAGAACTAGTTAAAAAGGCTTAAAAATATTTTATTTCTATATTTAAAAATGTGTTAAATAAAAACCCTCTTAAAGAAACAAAAACCAAGCCTATAAGACTTCATGACCATAAACAGCGCTTATTTTTTCTATAATTATACTTATTTATTTCAATTAGATTTACATCAAGATAATACCTACCTTATACTTTTTTGTTCTATATTTCATGTTATAATACAAAATCTCAATATTTTTAATACCCCATTTTCTCTCAATGTGGGTGCGTGCCACACAAGTGTGAAGCGATGACAGCAATTTGTTGAATGCATCATCGATCAAATGCGATCGCTCCGTCGCCAGGTCGAATGCCTTTAATTGTATAACTGGGGCAAGCATCTGAGAGACTCATCCCTAAACAGTTTGGGCCAGGTCAGCAGTGCGGTGTCTATTGTGGCTATTGCTATTCCTATACTGCTGCCGTTGACTTTGACACTGATCGCGATCGCGATCGCTCCCGCAACTCCAACTGAAAATCCGTATAAATATGCGGGGCACAATCCGCCGATCGATCAGACAGTAGTGAGCTTCGGTATTGGTGGTTGTCAGCAGTGATTGGACTTGGACAGGATCATAATCAGGATCTGAATCAGGATGATGCGAGGACTGCTGGTGGTCCTGCTGGTGGCCTGTAGTCAGGCTAATGGCGCCACCCATGTGAACATCTCGATTGCCCAGCAGCCGGCCACTAATCCGGCGGATGTTAACTACGTGGAAGGCGGCCGTGCTCCGGCGGAACTGAGGGCGGGTCCGCAGCGGGATGAGGATCAGCAGTTTCAGCGCATCAAGGAGCGACAGCAGCAGCAACTCCAGTCCCAACAGCAACAGCAAATGACTCAAAACCAGCCACAGCAGCAGCAACAGCAGCCACCTCAGCAGCTCTCGCCACGCCAAGGATTGGGTCTGCAGCCCTCGGTTCAGGGTCAGCCGCCGATGTCCAAGAACGGACGACTGCCTCGTCGCCGAAACCATAACCGCCGTCCCTCGCTCCACCAGCAGCCGCCGCAACCAAGTCCTCACAGCGGCCAGTTCCGACAGCGCAACCAGCAGCTGCGCCAAAATCAGGAGTTCGAGCGCTACATCCAGTCCTACCATAGTCATGGACCCACTGTGGAGACGGTGAGTCTACCATCGAACACGTAAGATAGGGTAAGCTACTGAGTTATCCACTATTTCCAGGTCTACGAATCCTCGAATCCCGCACCGCAACGCTACACACAGTCCAGCTCGGGCGTGACTTCCTCAGTGGATGTGGAAGCTGCTCCACAAAAGTTGGTCTCCATTGGAGGCAGTCACCGATCCCAGCAGCTGCGCATGTTCGAACGCCAGGTGGCTGCTCCCGTTTCCACCCAGGGTCAGAGTGCCAATGTGGAGGTGGCTCCCGATAGCAAGCCCATCTATGAGCCAGCCCAGGCTCCCGTTCAAGCGCCAGCTGTGAGCTCCAGTTCATCTTCTTCGGGCGGTGGCAGCTCCTCCTCCGCCTCTTCTTCCTCCTCATCGTCTTCATCGAGTTCTGTTCCTGCTGCCGCTGCGCCTTCTCTTCCTGCTGAACCAGCTTCAGGATACGATTCCTCGGTGGGTTTCAATCCTGCCACCAGCTACAATCGTCCCAGCTACGATCAGAGTGGTTATGGCTACGAGGATGCCCCAGAGGTGGACTACCAGGAGCAGTATCCACCAGAGGTGGACGATGGCCAGGGCTACGAGGACTACGGCGAGCAGTCGGGCTACCAAGGAGGCTCAGGCTACCTGCCACCGGCTCCTCCAAGGAGCTACACGCCGCCGCAACGTCCACTGGTGACGAAAACCATACAGATTGTGCAGCCCGCTCTGAAGGCCAAGAAGTACGAGGTTCGTCATCCGGCCATCCAGAAGGAGTTCTATGACATCGAAGAGCGGGTGGTGATTAAGCCGGCGGGCACTCTGGTTGTGGAGCTGGAGCACCCGGTGGCCAAAATTCCCAAGGGAGAGACTCTGCTTCCCCTAGGACATCCCCATCCCGCGGTGGCTGCCGCCTACAACACTGGCCAGGTTCAGACGCAGAGCTACAACAACAATGGTGGTCAGGAGTATAGACCATCCTACGATGCAGCCCCAGCTGGCAAGGAACAGCAGACCACCACAGTGGGTTCCAGTGTGACCACCATGCCGTCCTACGATCAGGCGCCCAAGGACGAGTATGTGGAGTCGCGTTTGCAGCAACCGCAGCCCCTGGGCGATGTCACCGATGGCCGCCAGGGCGGTAGCGGCTCCTCCTCCGTCTCCGTCTCCGCCGTGGATGCCAGCGGAAATCCCTTGAAGATCAACGCCAAGCACCTCACACCCAATATGATCCAGCGTCCAGAACAGGAGCAGGAGCAGTATCCTCGTGGTCAGAGGGTCTATCAGCCGAGGAACAACAACTTCAATCGTCAGCAGTACGCCGAGGACGATGACTACTTCTCCGGCGAATACCTGCCCAATGTGAATGCCGGCAGTGTGGACGCCAAGCCCGCCAGGTTGGAGCTGGCCGAGGCGGAGGAGGAGGAGCGACCCACGCAGATCATTAAGCATGAGCACAAGATCCATCTGCCACCGTCTCAGCACAACATCTACCTGGGACGCAGTCGCCAGACTCCGCTTAAGGAGAGACGCATCCAGGAGGTGCCTGCCCAGGTGACCGAGATCAAGCCCTATCTGCGCAATCATGTGGGACCTACGGTGGTCTATGCCAAGACCCCAGCACCCAGGACCTACTACAGTCAGCCCTCGAGGCAGAGAGTTGCCGAGGAGCTGGACTACAGTGCTCCCTACTCCCAGATGAGATTCAGTCCGGACAGCAAGTCCTCCAGGTTGGTCGAGGCACCCAAAGAGGCGCCTAGAGAGGAGCTCAAAAAGGAGGAGTCGCCGGCCAACACTCACATCCAAATCCAAATAGCCAACGAAGCGCAGAAGCCCCTAGTTGTTTCCTCCACCATTGCCCCGGACTGCGACAGGAGACAGCAGCAGATG
Organism: Drosophila ohnishii; assembly: GCA_018905755.1. Classification (NCBI taxonomy): domain Eukaryota; kingdom Metazoa; phylum Arthropoda; class Insecta; order Diptera; family Drosophilidae; genus Drosophila; species Drosophila ohnishii. Next base: position 36,684 of record JAEIII010018393.1, on the reverse strand, counting down.
CAGCGATCAGGGGAGCTGCGAGAACAGAAATCCCAGCGCTTGGTTGAAGCACCTAACTCCGAGGTGTCCGCCACCCAGGCCACGCCCTCCCAGTCGAAGGCCCAACCCGTGGATGTGGACGTGACCGTGAACGGCGGAGCTGGCCACCTGAAGCCCAATGAGCGGGTGATAGCCGCCACGGCAGCGCCCACCGATGCGGCAGCCACCAGCGAGACCTTCCACAAGCGACGCATTGTGGTGAACCATCCGTTCCAGACGGTGCGCGAGGTGGTGGAACATGAACCGATCACCAATTACCACCAGATCCAAGTGAACGAGCCGGCGCCACCTTCTTTGTATCATCATCAGGCCTACTACCAGCCGGCCCAGCAGACCCACGGGAGTTTGGTCCACTACCAGACCAGCTCCACCCATGGCAACCTCTATGCTCCCTATGGATAAACGGAACGGATTACGGCCAATGCATTTCCATTGTTAATTTGTTATCTAATTAATAATCTAATTAAGAGCGTAGATCTTAAGCTAGAACCCTAAAACCGGTGGAAGGGCCCTTGCCATGTTGATGATGACCCTGATCTTCTTTCGCAAATAATTAGCTTTAAGTGCAAATGCAACTTGCCACTTAATAAAGGGCATACAAAATGCTACATGAAAATATTGCACGACTTTGGTATTCAAGGAATAAGCACTGGAATTCTCAACTGCTTCCGTTTATAAATATATAAAATGTTTGGTACTTTATTGTGTTATCACATATGTACATATTATATGGCTTATGCATTTGTATATAGGAAAATATTTCAATTTGAGTTTACCCTCAAGTATAGTCATGAGCAGCTTAAATGTGGAAAAGTAAGCCTAAAAGACAAGCTTTTACTGTTGCTTTCATCTTACCATCGAGTGCCTTTCTTTGGTTCCCTTAAGCTCTTTTGGGTTTCACCAGGGGCTCATCATCACTGGAGTCATCCGATTCCGGATTAGCAGCCGCTTTGCGTAACACTTTCGGTCTCAAAGGCTCATCATCGCCGCTGCTGGAATCCAACTCCAAGTCGGGACGGGCTGCCTTCTTTTTCCTCAAATTGGGTCTCTCGTCGGAATCATCCGAGAGCTCAGCACTGGCTTGATTCAGCACATTGGCTATCTTCTCCGTAGTGGCAGAGACTTCAGCGGGATCGGCACTGCGAGTGGACAGTACAGCAGCGCTGATAATCGTGGTAGTAGAAGGAGCATCCAACTCGGGCGCTACAAAAGGGTTACGTAGTAATTACTGTTCCAACTGAAGAGGGGTTTCTTTGCTTACCCTGCTCGTTGAGCAAACCATGGTTGGCTTCCCGGCGTTTGGTCACCACAATTGCCGTTACATAGAAGGTGACAATCGGCAGCAGGACGACCACGGCCACGGCGATGAGGAAGTTATTCAGCTTGCTTTCTCGCTGACAGCATTTCAGGGTTTTCGACCAGTTGAGGCGGGTGCGGTTCATCTGGAAAGCCATCAAAGTAGTTAATAACTCAGCCTTTGAAAGTGTAAAAATACCCACATCATCCTGCAGATCGAAGCACACTTGGCCCTTGCTTGCCTTCTCCATGTCCTTGTAAAAGGTGTTTAAACTCAGATAGTCCACCTTGCAGGCATTGCAAACGTTGTCCTGGTTACTGGCCAAGCAGAGGTCAAAAATGCTGGAGTAATGATCGTAATTCGCGGAATTATTAGCCCTTGCGCAATCTGTGGGGGACGGAAACGCTGAGATTTGTGGGAATCCCCTGAATAAAATACCAACCATCGCAGTTGGCCTTTTCCCAGAGATTCGTGAGGATGCCCTGTGTGGTGGGCACAATGTTGATCCTGTCCGAGTCTAGATACCGCTTGGAACAGTTCTCGTCCGCCATAAGATTATTGTACAGGCCGACGAGATTGTGATACTCCCGGTTGCATCCAACACATAGCTTTACGGGCACCGACTTTGTGGTGGCACAGTAGATAAAATACATCTGCCCGTCGCCCAATTCGCCTAGCAACTTTTGACAGGACTTGTTTTCCGCCAGCAACAGGCTGCACTGGCCACACAGGATGAAGGCAAACAACAGGAAAACCAAAAAACTCTTCATGTTTTGGTTTCGGATTCGGCTTTTGTTTTCTTTCAGAAAGAAGAAGAGGAGAACTAGGGATGACACCTTGCAGTCAGTATATACAACACCCACCCACATTTGGTATATACTAAAGCTGAGAACTTAAGTAACGGAAATATACACATTCTAATTTGAAGTTTATCTACTTTTGCAGGAATTTAATTGATATTTTTATATTATATTATTTGTTCTTAAAATTAAAAGTAAAAAAAATGTCTATGCCAAAAGTATGTTAAATTCAATTCGGAAAGCTCATTTATTACCTTAACAACAGGCATATTGAGTTTATAAATTTACAATTTACATTTTTGGCAGATTTTTGACAATTTTTACGATGGTTACATTGCAAGCTTCTGATTAAAATTATAATAACCTGCAAGAGAATCAAGCTATAAAAGTAATATAATATATTAAAACCCTAGATGGCTAATTAATATAAATTTTGATGATCATCAACCAATATTAAACTTAAAAAACACAAGCTGCATTTAAAAATTGCGCCTCTTTCAAAGTGACCAGAGTTTTCCTGCGTGAGTCACGCTATTAGGCGATCTTCAAGACCGCCGCTGGCCACACCGGTCGTTTTGAAAGTGTATTTTCCCCGTTTGCTTTGCGCTCATTCTTAAAAAAAACGGCGAATTGACAAGACGTGCGCGCGGACTAAACAAACCAAACCAGTTGAATCGCCAAACCGCTAACAACAATATATAAAACGCCGTGCAAAAACAAAAGAAAGAATAATCAACTGAGCCATTGAGTAAAACGTAATCAGCTCTCTTTATCTCCCTCTTATTTGCTCTCTTTTAAGTCGCTCTTGTTGTTGTTGCTTAGTTGGTCTAATTAGAAAACCCTGTTGCTGCTGCGCCGGCTCTTTCTAATTACTGATCCCAAAAAAACAAAAAACGCTGTAAGAGGAAAACGAAAAAGCTGGTTTTTGCGTGCTGTGTGTTTGTGTGCGAGTGTGCATTGGAATTTGTTATTAAGGTCAGCCAAACAAGTGACAAAAATTCTTTGGCATAAATTAAAACAGAATCCGAAACCGTATTCTTCCCAAGCTGCGGAGATTTTCGTGGGTTTTTAACACTTTTTCGGCGTTTTCTTTTCCTAAAAAAAAAACCAAAAGAGAGACAACAACAAGAACGCCGCTTATGGCAGAGCAACAAAAACAACTTTCCGGTTTTAGTGATCCCGCTCCACACCCCCCTTCGACTACTGCTCCTCTCCGTTTCTATTCCTCCTCATCCTCGTGTTCGCGTTGGTTCATTTTTTATATCCATCTTCGTGGTTTTACGCGTCTCCTCTGCATCTTTCGCTTGTTTGTGTGCGAGTGCGTGTGTGTGCCGCGAAGAAAAAGGAGAAGGAGGAGTCGAGAAGGAGAGATCGTAGTAAAAATTGTAAACGAAAAACAAATAAATACGGGAATTTATGTTAATTGCAGCAGCTAAGCCTAAGAAGAAGAAGCCGCCGCCGTGATCCAGGCTGGGGATATTCTAGATATATATTTTTGTTAGTGCCAGGACATCAACGTAAATCATTCACGCTGGATTTGGGATACTACGAGGCTGTCAAAGGTGAGTCCCAAAACCGGAATTGTACAATAACTGAACCTAGATGCGGGAATGGGAATGGCGTGTGGAAAAGATCGTAAAACAGAATTGCGGACGTTTTACGGTCCGATGCTCCACATGTAAGCCAATAATAATAAAAGCCCGGCTAGTGGTGCAAGGTGTTGCATAATCGCTAGGGTTCCCGAATCTGTAAAACTGTATGCGGAATAAGAAGGGCCTTCCCGTTCCCGATCGGAAAGATCCTCACCCCGTAGGTTCCTGGTTGCGTGCGAACAGGTCGTAAAATTGCCAACCTGTCATATAAAGGCAGACAGTCAAGTCGGTCCACCATACAAGTTATACAGTCTAGCTCGCCTAGGTGGAAACTAGTTTTGGGGGGCAGTAGGAACCAACTTTCAGGGAACAGATAGAAAACTATGAAAAAGCCAGAAACTCTCACAAAATTAATTGTTGGATTATGTTAAACCATAACTTTTCTTAAATCCCAAATCCCAAGACAAATGTGATCTCTAACTATTTTTAAAATATGTAGCTTCACTAAGTTGTTTTCATTACAGAATTACGCCTGTAGTTGGGTTGTAAATTAGCATAACGAGGGGGGAAGACCCTCTCTCTCTTTCGGAACAACACAGGTGTCTCTGAGCCAGGCTCTCTTCGTCAGTTGTTGGCCAGTGTCTGTAGTATTTCTGGTAAACTAGGCTAAATAGGGTCTAAGCCAAAGCACGTTTTGGCTTCGCTTGTCCCTCTCGCACTCGCCCCCCTTTTCTCTGACTCTGGCAGTCTCGCTGTCTCGCTCTGGGCTTGGTTTATTTTTAAACCGCATTCCGCCTGGGCAGTTGCTGTCTCGCTCTGCCGTTCGTCGTCCCCCTCGTTCATTAGGCATTCTGCAGCACCGTTAAGCTGCAGTTTGAGAGCCTCTGAACGTGAATGTGATTTGCACAATGCAAAATGCATTTATTGCATTCGCCAAGACAATTGCCATTTAAATTCAATTACACTTAACGGGTCAGCCAAGAGGCCAGCAGCAAAAGCAAGAAGTGCAACAAGGCCAAGTTGAGAGAAAGGAGAAAAGAGTGCAAACGGTAGAGGAGGGGGAGAAATATGTAAAAGGAGGGGCGATGACAACGCCCCCAAAGCGGGATCTCGCCTACAATTGTGTTCATCTCGATAATCACACTATTAACTGTATTAAATTGATTCGAATACTATATTGTAAGGGAATCACAAATTATTGAATTGTTTTTTTAAGGTTACTGTTTAAAGTCTAATTGTTTTTGTTTTTTGGTTGTTAATAAAGGTAACCAATAAATCGGATGTCTATTATAATATTAAAAATAATAAAAAATATATTTAATGATAGTAGAAATAATGCTGTTCCTCTAATCAGCATTATTTCTACTATCATTAAATATATTTTTTTAAAGCAATCCGCCCTCTTTTATAAAGTAGGGTCCTAGTATATTGACCCCAAGTGTTCGTGCAAGTGTAAACAGATGCCGATCGCAGCAGGAAAAGTGCAAGAACGGCAACAAACACTCGTCCAGTGGCTGTAAAACTACAGGCGAAATACAATTCCTATTGGGAGAGAGAGGAGACCCAGTTGGTCCATTTTTGAATTTTTTTTATGTACATTCCCCTGCACACAAAATACACACAAAGTATACAAAATATACAAATGCACATGCGCTTATGTTTATAACTCGGCGCTTTGTTGTTGCTGTTTCACCCTTTCAAGGCAATTAGATGTCTGCACTGCAGCTGGCTCGTACTGGAGCTGTTGCCGTCTGATTGGAGCTGGTGTGGCGTTCGTTCTTTGGCATTTTGCGCAATTTGTGCGCTGTACTTTTTATTTGATTTTTAAGTTCGTTCCCTTTCCCTTTTTGTTGGTCAGTGTAAACTGTGCATATAATCCCATTCAAAATCAGCCAAAGAGCCAATCAATCACGGCTTTATTTTCGGAACACACCGTACCGCCTGCCCATCAATCAAAGCCATAAAAAAAGCGAATTTAGAACAACTTTTTGGTGATTTTTAACCCAAAATGAGCAGTGTTATCGCTGTGTCAGCATTTATGAAGCATTTACAGTCGAACTTTATTAGCTTGAACTTTCCATAAAGAGAATATTGGGTGAAATTGGAGCATTGGGACATTTTTCCGGTTGCATTTTAAATATTTTTAATAGTAAAAACCAGTAAATGTACTCAAAAACATATGGCAATCCATCAAATATGGAGTAAAACGACCTGAACATGGGTTTCGTTATATTCTCATTATTCTTATTCAATGTCTGAACAATTTAAAAATATTTATTGAGTTTAAACATAAATCTATCTAATCGTAATAAATTTGTAGTGTAATTTTTTACTCATTTCCCAATTTCTGATCATTTTCGAGTGGATATAAAATCAAAGGGACTGAATCATAAAGATAAAACAATAGCCTAATTGCTGTAATTGCTCAAGTGCAAGCTCTGAGGGGAGTTGCAATTACCCCTAATTAAATGAAAGGCCGTTCGTCCCAGTTTAATGGCAATTGACTTGCTGAACTCGGACTTGGTTCTTCAGACTGCTCCGCTATAAACGACCGGACCGCCTTCTTCCGATCTGTTTCCGTTGACATTGTCAATTACATGCAATATTAGTCAATATTGTTTAACCCATTTTACGCTTATCTGTGGGTGCAAGTCCAACATCATTGATTGTAAATAATCTATTCAGAAACATTAAAAATAACGTATGTCACTTGCCAAATTGATAAGACGAACGACCGGAGGAGAACCCCCTTTGGCAACAAAATGCCGCCTGACACGATCAGTTTGAATGATGGGTTTAATGATAATCCAAAGTTTTTTTGTTAAGGAAATTATTTTATTTTTTTCAAGTAGTCTAATTAATTATTGACTGATTATTATTATTTATTCAGGCTGATCTCATCTTGTTTCACATGGCTTATGTTAAATATTACCCTTTACCCTAAAAGCTCAAGAAATCGTTATTTAAAATGTAGGCTTGTATGTTAACCAGCATATAAATTTTAAATCGATCATAAGTCATTCGTAATATGATAAGAAATAATTTATATTAAAGAAAAGGAGAATGTATCATGGCATACTCTACTATAATGATGTCTTTATCTTATCATAAGCCAAGTTATTTTTGTTCTGACATTTCCTATTGATAGAAATCTTTTAGTGCATTATTATATACAAATAATTCAAGCAAAAAACTTGACAATGTATCCTCATAAAATACTATAAGAGATAGGCAATAACGATCTATGTCAAATAATGATTGTTTTTTAACTACAAAGAAACTCTCAGATATAAATTAAAAGTATTTTTCAGTGCATGCAAATCGCGTGGAAAGTAATTAGAAAATAACCGTAAGTCGTGTGCAAAATAAAACGCCGCTAGAGAACTAGAGACTAGAGAATTTTTCGCTCTTTTTGGCTGCTCATTTCACTTGTCTATCACTTTGTGGGTTTTTGTTTTTGTCTTCGGGGAACTTTGGGAAAATGTTGGCCAACTCTGGTTGGCTGGCTTTAACCAGTTTTTTATATGTTTTCCTGAGCGCGCGCCAAAAACCAAAAACTGAAAACCAGCGACAACGTGAAATGCACATTCAAGGCTATAAGAGCCCAGCCGCCACCGCAACAACACAAGTAAACTTGCTTTGGAACTGGTTTTCTTCTCGTCTTGTATTTTGTATTTTGTACTCACACTCGCAGTTTGCTTTCTTTTTTTTTTCTGATTTTTATTTTAGTATTTTGTAAGTCAGAGTCGCCTTTCGGTTGCATGTGGCCAAAAAAAAGAACAACAAAATCTGCCCAGAAGAAGCTTATCACCAGCGTTACCACACAACAATAAATAACGCAGGAAATGTGCCCACACAAAAAGTTTCAGAGGGAAATTATTTATTTTCATGGGAACGTTGTGGAATTTTAGTTGTTACTTTGTTGCCTTGTGATTAGTGATCACTTCTGGCTAAAGTTCAAAGTGCAAGATTGTTCAATTGTACGTCATGAATAAGTTTGTTGTCATTCCAGTCAAGAATTTTCTAGGTTTATACTAGCTGGTGAGACAAATCGAGATTTATAATTATATTTTTAGAGGCTTGATCTTTTTATTTAATACCAGTTTTACAATAATTTTGAAGTAAATAAATCTTAAGAAATTATTGTGAATGATTTTTATTCTCAGATAAAAAAACTTAGAATTGACAGATCACTCAAAAATTTGTTTGCCAATCTATTTACATAGCTTTGTGTTAAAACTTTGAACCTGGCATTTTTTCGCACTATTATAATATGTTTTTGATTGACGCTCACCTATGGCTGCCATTGTGTTTCGATCCCAGAGCGAATCGGGCCCCACCTGAGTGCCATTATATCTTGGATCTGCGGAGATCGTGAGCTATCTTATAGCCGGCAACCTTGAAACTTGCTCTTGCCTTCCTTTCTGGCAAGTGAAATTTCTCCATCGCCGCCTCTTACTCGCTCCAAAAGTCTTGGGCTTTCGAGTTTCTTGGACTTGGGCCATAAACAATTGCCAGCAGGTTGTTCGCATTTAAGCTTATTTATTATGAAGCTGTCTCTAGCTTTTTTCGTTGTCTTTTTTTGTGTTTTATTCGCTTTTTGCTTTTGGCCAGTCTGTGGAATTTGGCTAATCGAGGAGGAGTCAAGTGTTTCGGGTGCTTCGCTGCTTGGAGTCAATGGAACCCGACTTATCCAGCGGAAGCAGTCGAAATTCCGGTTAGACAAATTGTGTTTGTCCAGCACCAGTAGCGCAGAAGTAGAAACGACGCGGCTTATCAGACGAAAATAAAATGCCACAAACAACAGATAGAGGCATTAAATATAGCCTTGACTGGGGTCTTAAATTTAAGTAATTTGCCAATCATCCGAGAGAGTCCGCAAATCAGAGAAACTTCCTCGAAACCGAAAGACAACGCCAAATTTAATCATGTGTCTGTGAGCGTGCAAATTTAACAATTCTCGGCGTTGTTTCTCTGGATTTTGCAGCAACGGGTCCAATCAAAATATTTAGCTTATTAGTTTGCAAAAAAGATCAACAAACAAAGCGTCGGGGCAAAGTCAAATAAACAAAAATGACATAAAAAGTTTATCAAAGGAGCCTCGTGAGAATGAAGTCTTCTGTAGACTCCGGACAGTGTTTCAAGATATTATAAAGCAAGTTACATTATACAGATTGCAGGGAGTTTAAAAAATGAACTAAAGGATTGATAATATTTTTTTTTTAACATTTATTTTACTAACTTTTTGAAGCGTCTTTCTTTAACAAAATTACTCCACCATGGCTCTCTAGATACGATCGCTGGCGGAAGATCTCTGTATTGTTTTACAGTTGCGAACCGTACTGTGGCTGCATATGAATCGGCTCTTTTGGCCAAGAGGAGGGCAGGGCCTGTGGCAATTAATTACATTTTGCGCACTTTGTTTCCGTTGGCTGGAAGCGGTAGAATTTCGTACTCTTTACCTTAATTACGGCTTCTCCTTTGTTTTGGTACCCTTTCTTCCAAAGTACACCCAGTAAGCAAAGTACCAGTTGGGGTATATATGTTGGGGGGCCCGGAGATTTCCTGGGAACTATTAATGGATGTCATCGTGTCGTTAGCAGCAAAGCGGGAAGAGATAAAGCCATAAAAGTGCCGCTAGCGGTTGGTTCCTTGGCCTGCTGGCTTTTTGTGTCGGTGTTTTAGCCGACCAACATCCCATGGAGAAGGTGTTGATGGTTGATGGTCATAGTATTATTCCCTCTGTGTCTGGGGCATTGATTTCTTTGTATATTTTCCATATTTTAATGCGCCTGCAGCAGCTGAGCGCCGCAAAAGAACAATGCGCATGTGCGCAACTCGTAAATTGTTTTCGAAAAGGCAGAGCGCCCCTTCTTAAGGTTCCCTGGTTTGCATACCTGGCTGCGTACATCGATCGGAATCAAAAAGCGTAACAGAGCCAAAGAACAAATGCCAAAAATTTAAGCGGACCCCAGCGCTCTTTCCAGCTGTTGTGAAGGCTGCCAAAAGACAAAAAGGTTACAGAGAGGGAAATATTATGATGTATCTAATAATAATAACAAAACAACTAAAGGAGAATTAACTGGAAAGCTCTAGCACCTTTATATATTTGTATGTCTAGTTTAAAGTCTTAAAACTTTTTATTTATTACCAATTGGTTGGTCTTAAAACTGAAATAATATCAATAATACAGCAGTTTAATGGGCTTATAAAATAAAAGTGTTGGAGAATGGTCTTCTACTTGGCCATTTCCTCTCGTTTCTTGCAGTGTCTGCCCAAAGCCCTGCTCCTATGGATTTGAGCCCAGTTCGAGGCGGTCTGCGACGTAGAGGCGGCTTACCTTGCTGGAGGCTTTTGGCAGTTGTTCTGTTCGTCTTTCACTTAGCATTCCATGGCGTACTTTATAAATTGTTCTTCTTTCTCCGCCGATTTTCGTGTGTGCGTGAGTTTGCTGTTATTTATGTTATAAGCGTTCCAGTTCTTTCACATGGATTTGGATTTGGCTAAGCGATCAGTTAAGAGCCAGCCATCTTAGCCATTCTCATCATCATCCTCTGATGATGATGATGACACAAATGAAATGTCTTGAGTAAATTACCAAAGCGGCTAACTAAAATGCCACCAACTGCTGCTGCTGCTGCTAATGGGGCCTCGAAGACGAACGGAAAAAGGTGACTTGACTAAAGTAATTTGTCCCCAGCAATTTATGACTTTCTTTAGCCGATTCTTGGAATATTTATGGCTCCTAGGGGACTTGGACCCTTGCAGATAGAAGCAGCAGCTATCTGTATAAAGTGCAGATAGTGCTTGGCCAGGTGATAACTGCCGCCGAACTGCGATAAAAAACTGATTGCATGCGCACAATGCGTCGCATGCAGAGGGAATCGATGGAAACAGCTCCATGATGTCAGAACTTGGAGTGGTGACTCACAAGCAGAGTCTCTCAGTGACACAGAGAATAGATCAGGCTTAATTACAGTCTAGCTTGAAGAAGAACGGAGACCCCGATTTAAACAAGTTTATTTCTTGTGCAATTTTTGCAGTTTTAAAGTATATAAACATTTTGCAATCACTTTAATTAAAACGGTTGTTCTTTATAAATTACGTTTTAGTAATTTAATTTTGTTCGCAATTTTAAAGTTTTTTTTTTTTTATGGTAAATAAATATATCCTAAAATTTGATATTTGCAAGCTCGACTGTCCACCAGACACTTTCTGAGAATACTGTTCGTTGTGTGTGTTTGTGTCTAGACTTGATTAATTAGCTGGGAACAGTGATCAGCGATGATCAAGCGTTTAAGGTCGTGACTAGTCACATAGGAATCACATTTGCATGCAGTGGCGTTAACCAGGTCGAATACAACCTTGATACCCGCTTATATATGTACATAACACTATTTCTTAACTGAAATTCGTAAAAAACAGAGAGAGAGTCTTGCCTAAAGGTTAAGTTCTCGTGCTTCGCGCCGGCGACTGAAAATAAAATTACACGCTTAAATAAAAAAATATTTACTTTAACGCTGACATCAGACAATCAACAAGCTTCGAACGGAAAGCAGCGGTGCAAAAAAGGGGGAACTTTAACAGCTACGTGGAGCTACGGCTTTCCGAAAAATACAAAAAACAGACAAAAAATGAATTCTCCAGAAGACTGCTCTTCTTTTGGGCTTTTTTGTTGTAATTTTTACCGGTTTCCGTTGAAAAGAGATGTGTTTGCGTCTGTTTAGCATTGTAGCGTGAAGTCTTATGATCTTTATTTTGTATATACACATACATATATATTTTTGTTTTTTTTTTATTCCATATTTACGATTTTGATTATGACGCCGGGCGAACAAGCAAAGCAAAAGTCTTCATCAGCGATCTGAGAATGGGAATCGCGGAATCTGAATCGGAATTTGCATATGCCGCAGGGCAGAAACAAGTTTTGCATTCCTACACTCCGTCGGCCACCCAGCAGTGTGATATCGAAAGAGAATTCCCCCAGGGGACTAGCTTTAATTAGAGGAATGTGCCAAGTAGCTTAGAGATACATTTGTATCTGGGTATTAGCTTTGAAATATATGGTAGCTTAATCTCATTTTCTAGATAGGAATATTTTGGTCGAAAGAGAACAAGGTTGTAAGCCGAATATGCTAGATGTACTTTTGTATATAATTAATTTAGGGATTAAAATGAAATTTTACAGATAACCAAGTTGAATAACAGGAAACCAAGAGAAAGTGTGTTAATAGGATCGAGGGTACAAGGGGGTAACTTTGGAAATAATAATATAATATTTTTTTTATTTATTTTTCACTCATGGACATTTATTTTATTAGAGAAAAGTGCATAGTTAGAGTACAGGAACCTTTTTATATTATACAGATATTTACAAAAATTTCACAGATGCCTTAAACTAAATCTCATTGCAAACAATCTAAAATGTTTAGGGTTAGTAAAAAAGTGAGATGTCTGAGATCGCTCTCTGTCTCTCTTAATAAGCCTTTCCCACAGATCGCTCTTTGCTATTTTTATCTGAATGAAGCTCCTTCTCTTGTCTCGAGCGCTCTTTAAAAGCCACTCGGCAATAAATTATGCATAAAATGTTTGCACACAAAACCGCAAAAAAACCAATAAAAAAAAACTGAAAAATATTCTCCAATTTGCTTATAACGTCATCGAATCTGAATTTTCGTCGTGTAATTGTAAACTTGACTTTTCGCTGCCCGGTTTTGGTGGTCTGTGGTTTGCGCAACGTGCCTTTTTGAAGTCGGAATGCAATTTTTATTCATTTCTTAAATTTTTTGACTGTCTGTAATAACAAACCCATATCATCAGAGTTCGTGTCTCGTAAAAAACGCATTAAAATCGTTTGAAATTCATTTAAAATCCATAACTTATAAGCATTATCAGCCATGTTAAACTACACGACAAGGCTATCTATCCATCAATAAATATTTTCGGATTGTTTCCCTTTCATAATGTTACAAATTTATATTTTGTTCGATGATGATTTTTATATTTATTTTTATGGCCCGTCAAAGACACTTGAGTCAACATTTTTATGTGCGTCTACGATCTGTTGGTTCTCAGGCTTAGCCAATTAAAAATTCAATGGGCAGAGTACGGAGTTCTACATCCAAGGGCCCCGTCCCGCCTCGTCTCTCACATGATTTCAATTTCAATTAAAAGTCTTTTCAAATAGATGTTTAAGATACGAGTTATGACTAGATGATATATATTTCGTATGCCTCTTTTTGTTTTCGTGACATTTTCGGGTCGCTGGCTGTCAAAAATGAAATTGAAATGTTCGCTGCTTGTCAGACGATCGTTTGATTGCCGTTTTGGTACATTTTAATTAAAACTAAAGCGAAGAGAAGGGTTGCTGCTGCGGCTACTGCTGCTGCTGTTGCTACTGATAGGACCGACCCACCGACCTTACCCCACTGAACTTATTCTGTTCTGGAAAATAAACCAACCGAGACTATAACCCAAACCTCTTTCGATAACACTCGTACTTTACAAAACTTCCTGCGAAACGCTGCGGAAATATCTTCAAAGCCCCCCTAAGTGTTAGATTATTAAGCAAATATTTGACTTGGCCATGAGTGGAGAGTGTTTGTCATAAGTGCCAGGCATTTATATGGGTGATATATGCCAATATATATATATATGTATATACTATATCCAAAATGTCTGCGAAGTGACTCACTCCACGTTAAGCCTCCGCTTTTGGGTTCACACGTGTTGCGGCTTTCATTGAGCCTCAGAGTCAGTCTCTCTCCCTCATATGCAAATCATTCGCGATTAAGTCATATTTTTTTCGACGATCCGTAGTAGGAAGTGGGTAGAAAAAACTAATTAATCAGAAAGAAACCAGCTTGTACCGAAAGAAAGAAAACAAACAAATAGATACAATTGGTACGAGTAGAACTGAGGAGCTACGACTTCAAAGCATTGAAAGTTTGTTTTGGCTTTCAACACATTTTCTTTTGTCATTCCGCTGGGGCAAGTGAAAGTCTGATATTTTCCCATAAGAGATTACCAAATTTCAGTTCGATTGGTTAAGAGTAATTATCGAGTTTCATGAACTGTTTCCGTTAGAGAAAAAAGCAAAAGCGATATAGAAAGCTTATACATCAGGTATTACCAATTTTATTGACAAGAACGTTTAATAAGTCGCAGAATTTTGTAAGAATTACAAACACCTGACCAAATTTATAATACCCTTCTAAGAAAGGAAATATCTAGTCTGACTAGTATATGCCTTTTAGGTAATCAATCACAATAGCGACTTAGTCACACTTTACGCCCCTTGGATCACTAATTCCGCGAGCCTCTAATTGTCTGGCACTTCCCAAACAATCTGAGGAAATCAATCAAACCTGTTGTTCCTGGACTCGGACTCTCCTCATCTGTTACGGAAACCATCTGGTTTAATGGGCCTATATATCCGCCATAACGAATCTTAATTATGCCACAATTAAGTAGAGACGCGTGCCTCTTTGATCGTAAAATTAATGAATCTCTTGGGCTTCGAAGAACATGGTTAGTTCGAGAATCTCTAATCGATTAAAATTGATTACAAATTGAGAAATGTTGTGTTAGCAACGCCCTGTCTGCAAATTTCACTTTTAATTGATTTTTATTAAGCAAAAACAAGATAAAAGCCAAGTAAGCTCAAGGAGAAATTTGTCTGGCGCCCTCATATCCATGGAATCTATGAATAACACCCGTTGCGAATTCGAATTTACCATCTTCAGCTTGGCGTCGCTGCTGTCTTTTTTATTCTTTTTGTCCCCAGAGATTTCTATTTGGGAAAAGAGTGATCTCATCATTTGACTATTTCACGGATTTCAGCTGGGCTCAGTCAGCTTGGCTCAAAAGAATTTTCCCAGCCTCGGGAAAAGCGCTAAACCGTTGGAAAACCTCTATTGAAACGCAGTTTCATTGCCAAAGTCAACAACAAAAATTCAGTTAAAACCGCTGAAGCGGCGCCCCAAATAATCAATTCCAGGCATTTGCATAAACAAAACCGACAAAACCGAAAAATGGACACAATCGGAGAATGCGAAATGGGGAGAAAATCTCATCAAATTCGGTAGCTAGTGGTGGCGCATGCGCAGAACCCAAAGAACGAATTGAATTTCGGGCTTTCGGCTTTGAAATGAACCAAACTCTGGCTCGGAGGCACGGTGATGTCATCATAAAATAGCATGGGTTGCGGGTGTATATAATACTATATTGTACAGCCCCTCCGGGGGGCGTGACCAAATGCCAAAAAATAATAATAAAGGCAATGAGCACGAGGAGCAGGCCAGCATACAGCAAGCAGGCAGGCCAGCAAGGGGAGCTTGAAAAGGGTAAAGTGAGCTCAACATTGACTAATTTTTGCAAATAACTCTTGTGGCACATCGTAGAGTCCAACACGTACGTACAATCCAACTTAAAGCTCTATAAACAATTTCGATTTCAACAAAAGCAAAAGGCAATGAAGACGCAGACAAGCCAAACGAAGTATGTAATATTTCTTTTGGCTTTTGTGTATCATCGTCTCGATATGTGAGACAATAATCAGCCAAAATGTTTGGTAATCATTTTTAAAGAGCGCCCCAAATTGAAGCTACACCCATGAGTCCAGATTTGAAGAGGGTTTTCGGCTTTTCAAATAAAAAATGTTAATTAATTGACTTTAAGATACATACATGAATCTTAGATTTTTCTTGGACTTGAGACTTAAGAATATAGCAACGCCCTAAGATCATTTCCAGTTTGGATATATTGTCTCTAAACTTAGGCCCAAGTTTGTCGCTTTTTCTTATCGTCTCCATTTTTGCTGTTTTCTCTATAAAATTGTTTTTAGCTCTTCTTTTTTTTTTGGGATTTTGAAAATTGTTTAACATGCCAGGCACAACAAAAGAATTTATAACATTGTTTTTCTACTATCTATATGTATGTATTCTTCTCTTTTTTGACTGACTGAATTTTAATTTTTCAGTCCGCTGATGAGGTAATTTTATGCATAAAAATTTTTCAACAACAAAGTCACCACCAATTCCCTAATTTGCCGGGCGCTCTACACAGGTCTCATTATTTTTGGAGACAAATATCACAAAAAGATGACAGGGAAATTAGGTTTTTATCAGTCATATTCAATCACTCACGCAAATGTAATTAAAACAGATAACGACTTGGGATGCTATTTAAATGGGCAACTTTGCTAAAAGCTAAAAGTTAAGAGCCTCACTGATATACTTTTAAGTATCATTAGATTCAGTCTAAGCGGCTGGTTTGGCAAGCGAATAATATGTGCGACTTTTTGCATAATTCCCATAAAAATTAAGTATACAAAACGCGCTAAATGTTTATTGATTTATGCAAATTTTTACACGATTGCTAAGGTTATTGCCATGTTCATTAGCTAACCGGGGTATATGGAACACTCGGAGATTAAGATCTGCTCGAAAGGCAAGCAGAACCCCCGAAAAAAATAGAAATCGTGTTTAAAGTGTTTTGCGATGAGTGAGAAGTGTGGCTCTGATTGTTTAAAAATAGAAAAGAGAAGCACTGTGTCCGTGTATGTTCCTGTAGCCAGCTGCCGCGCATGTGCTCTGGGTTTCTATATGTTTATTTCGGTAAACAGGATGCTCGGAATTCGACCCTCAGCCACTACTACTACTACAGTTTGTCCCTGACTTTGCCTCCCTTTTTCCGGCAACTTGGGGTTATATAAATAGTTTATGGGCAAAGACAGCTGTGCGAGAGTTATAAATGAGCTAACACTTGGTGTGATATTTTCTGTAAAGGAAATGAGCAGTGATTTTAGTACCCTGATCGAATTTATATTCGTAGTTTGTAAAGTTTTCTTTTGAATTTATGCTAGAAATTCATCAGAAATATTTTCTTTATGCTTTTCAAAAATTTAAAAGGATATTACAGTGACTTTTTGTGCAACTATGGTGATATACCATATCTACATAACCACTGTTTTGTAAAGTTTGGATGCATTTTTTGAGCTATATATAAGTATTTATATATTTTTCGGGGGATTCAAATTCTCCATAGCAAAGTTAAATTTCTTTTTCGCATTAGCTAATAGATCAAACACTTTAATTGCTTTTTCCTGCAAAGCCTAAAGTTATGCCTCGGTTCCACTCGAACCCCTTCCGTTCTGTTTGGAATTCACACAGTCTGATAAGAGCCATACCTACCTTATCGCGGCATGGTAAAGTTTATTGTCACGCCGTTCTAGTTGTTGTTGCCATTTTTTTGTTGTATTTTTTATTGTTTAGTTTTCACCTCTTTTTAATTGATTTTTGTATTTGTCCAAGCGAAGTGTTCTGTTTGCCAACTGGCGGCAAATGCCTTCCAGGTGACCTCAGCTCTAGCGGCACACCATAATAGTATATATAAATGATCTATTAACGCCTATATGACACTAGGTTTCGGATTTTCGAGATTATAACTCTTTCGAATGATGTCAGAGCGAGAGAGGGAAAAAACCGAAGAATGATCAAATTTGGCTTTTATTTAATGGCCCATTCATTAGTCTTT
Organism: Drosophila ohnishii; assembly: GCA_018905755.1. Taxonomy (NCBI): domain Eukaryota; kingdom Metazoa; phylum Arthropoda; class Insecta; order Diptera; family Drosophilidae; genus Drosophila; species Drosophila ohnishii. Next base: position 19,420 of record JAEIII010018393.1, on the reverse strand, counting down.
TGGCTTTTGACAGGGCCCATAAATAACTCGATATTGAAGTGCATTCCCCGCTATAAATACCGACTCCTCCTATCTGCCAACATATGTCCGAGGTATGTGGGATTTATCGACCGATAAGATATTGGTTCCAGGGTCTCTCGGGGCTTAATATTTGCCAGAGGATTTGCCAGATCCGAGAAGGAGAAGCAACCCCTTGCCTTATACTGCCTGCCCCAGGTGCTATCAGTTAAACTTTAATGCTAGCCGCGATAAAAGGAATTCACCATAGCGCGCTCAATTGAAGAATTTTTGGCCTGGCCTTTAATTCATCTGATAAACACGCTCAAAAGGGGGAGGAAGCTTTCCCCCACTCCGGGCAGAGCGAATTGGTGGAGGTGGTGGCCCCCCTCTTTGGTTTCAGTGACCAAACGGCGCGTGCTCTGGCAGTAACTCGGGCTCCGTCAAAATTCGATCGAAAACGAAGAACCTAGTACGATATTTTTAAGGAATATATTTTCTAAATGCTTCGCTAGCACTCGGTGCTGCAAACGAACACAATTTGTAAAAACTCCCTCGAAATTTCCAGTGATCAAAAGCCATGGAGTACAACAACACCATTAGGCGCTCCAACTTTACACGCAATGAATATAGGAGATATATATCATATGAGCGACAGTCATTGGGTAAGGAGAGTGCTATTGGAAATGGTGTCAGGAACACCCACGCCACTTGAACTTGAACTTCTATACGTACATAGAAGCTCTCCCTGGGGATCATTATACAATTCCAATTGCCCAAGCGAAAGTATACCTGCTCTTATCTGACAATTTTGGGTGGAACTTGACTATTTTTTTGGCCATACGATGATAAGCCCCCGCAAATATTTGACAAATGAGTCGCGACTGCCTAGAATAATTGTTTCAGTCGGTCGTTGCCAAAAAGCAGTCAGTTTTCGCTTTCCGTAGTTTCCGCTCTCTCGTTTCCCGGAACCTTTTTTGGCATTTTTTCTTGCCCAGTAGTTAGTTACGTAAAACGAATCGTTGATAAAAAGTAACAAAGCTGTGAACCATTTTTTCATGGGTATGAAGTAATTTCGTCTTTTGACTGATAAGAACCAAGGCAATATCATTTTGTGGCGACTATTTTGGCTACCTTATACGCTTGCTTGGGGGTATATGAACTGATGGCAGCGTTTGGCTACTTAAATTGGCTTTATTTATAAGTTAAAAATATTTGTTCTTAAAACAATAATTTTAAAATTTAAATTGGTTAAATATTAGTGGTAAAAAATCGCAATAGCGAACGAAAAATATTTATACTTTGAAATGAAAGGTTTCAAAACCAAGCAAAAGCTGTTTAAAGATTGCAATATTACTTTAAATATTAAAAAATTTCTATGCCTTTCTTGGCAGTTTTTATTTACGTAGTAAATTGTAAACACTTTTAAAATGATCAAGTCATTGAAATATTTAACCAACTTTGTGCAATTAAGATCTAAAACCTAAATGCCAATTGGCCCGGGTTTGGCTTATCTTTACCAGTCTAAAAAAAAAATACAACTACGTGATGAGGTGTCGAAGTGGAACCTCTAGGTGTGGGTTTTTAGTTCGCTGTATTAGAACTTCCCCCAGCTAATCGGCGACATTGCTAGCAAATGCTGATACAATGATTTAAAATTAGGAATTACGCTTGACAGAATGCGTAAACTATAAATGAACCGCCTTGGAATGCGGGGTCTAACTTTAGTCAGTGGCTTTTTTTTGTGTGTTTGTTGTTTTAATATTTTATAGAAGCAACAATTATGTTGGCGATAACCTGTTATCTCTGAATCAATACATTGCGAACGAACGTCACGGGTGTGCTTTCTCTATCTCTCCAACTTCCCTCTTGTATATTATTTCTCTTTTCCTGTATTTTTCCTCTATTTTCCTCTATTTGTGGTATTGATTTTGGTTTGGGACTGTTGTCAGGTGGCTTACCCGTTTCTCTTGTCTTTTTTTTTTGTCTAAAAACCAAAACAAACACTAAAACTAAACGTTGCACTTGTCGGACTTCGAGCTTGAACTAATCCGAGATTTATTTGTTCCATGTTCTTCATGCTCGTCGTGCCATGTAGCATCACAATATGAGCCGGGAGGCTACTCCGCGCTCCAGACGCCGACGCCCTCCAATCGCAACTCCGCCAACATGACGCAGCGGGATGGCATCATCAAGTTCGAGAATGAGCGGATCAAGACGCTGCAGGAGGAGCGTCTGCACATCCAGAAGAAGACATTCACAAAATGGATGAACTCCTTTCTCATCAAGGTAGGAAATAATAATAATCAGTTACATTTATATAATAATTTTAAAGGTTGTTTTATTATAAAATATCATGAATTTCACATATATTAATGAAAATTGTCACTATTTAAATATTCAAAACGACAATGTATGTGTTTCTCTAAGACATAAAGTGACTCCTACAATCAATTGCACTCTCATTCGCTTTGTATTAACCCTACAAAGCCCCAAACAGAGTGTTAAAATGAAAGCTATATCTTGTGTGTCGATCGAATTATACATTCACTTTGAATTTTGATCGGAAGAAATTTTTACAACACCTTACGACACAGATAATATGAATGCAACTCACATATTTTTTGGGCTTTTCTTTTTAGGCCAAAATGGAGGTCGAAGACCTATTCACAGACCTGGCCGATGGCATCAAGCTGCTGAAGCTGCTGGAGATCATATCGTCGGAGAAACTGGGCAAGCCGAACAGCGGACGTATGCGCGTCCATAAAATCGAAAATGTCAACAAGAGTCTGGCATTCTTGCACACCAAGGTGAGACATGTGTCCAGCAGGAGGAGCAATCCGAGGGAGAGTGGATTGGAGTGGAGTGGAGTCTTGGGAGACTGGAAGGCTGAAAGGCTGATAGGCTGGGAGAGTGAGTGGCGAGCTCTACGCATTTGTAGAAAGTGCAAGTCGCGCCTGCGCAGCTGCGCGTGGCCATTGCGTGCTTTGTTTGCCATATGAGCTCTCCTCATGGCTTCGCGGAACTTCACTGGGAGAAAATAGTGACTATATTATAAGGTTATTATATAGATTTAGATAGTTTTGTTATTAATATAAAATACTAGAAATTGTAAGATTTCGCCTTTTGGATGCTCTTAGAAAACACATCTTTCAAGAAATAATTACATTTAGGAGCTTTTATTTATTTTAGTGTTGCTTTGGATTTGGGATCTCGGATCTCGGGGGAAGTGAGAGACGACGTCAAGACATGGCAAAATATATATTTAATTACCTTGCCTGGTCCGGGCCTTCTTCTTCGTCGTCGGTGCGGCTCTTTTCTGGGCAATTTCTGAAATATTTGCATACTTTCTAATGCATTTTTCTTTCTTATAAGAGTCTTACTTGGCGTGGCACATTTTCCAGGTACAATACTTTCTTTGCAGCTCGTTGTGCATTTGATTTTAATTGTGCAAAGTGGCAGCTTAGCGTGCGACACAGTTTCTCGTATCTTCTTCCAGGGGCCGCTGTCCTAATCTAATTAGAAACAATTAATTCGCCGCAATTTGTCCCATTGCTGGTCTCTCTCACTCTCTTGGCCATTGCAGTGAAAGTTTTTTAGTTTTTCAGTTTTACTTTTCACCATTTAATTTTGTATTTAATTCGCTTGTTTTGGGGCTTGTCTCTGCTGTGTGTTTTACACGGGTATTGAATGCATTTTAATTGGTTTTGTGGGCTTGAAAGAAGCCGGAATGAAAGATTTACGCACAGAGGAATACTAAGAACCCCCGGGGGACTCATTGAAGCATGCCACGAGGCACGACCGAGGCGGGGGAACCCAGATGGCGTACTTTTAAACAAAATTTAAATATACCAAAACACTTTCTGAGGGAGTCTATTAAAATAATACGTTTCTGGGAAAGGAAACATAATGTTCGGGCACTCATATTTCCGCTGGTGTTACTGGGAAATATTTGTGAAATGTTTTTCAATATTTTTTTCCGCCAGAATTTTTGTTATTAATTTAATTTCTAGCAATGCCTTTATTGTGCAGTTAAATTTTAACTCATAATCTTAAAATCTTCTTAATAATTTCATAAAATATCAAAACTTCTGTTTTGCTTTTCTCTAATTTAAAAATTTGAGTTTTAAACATGCTCTTTGTTTCTCTTGGAATCAAAATATGAACCCTAACAAAATTAGCTCTCAAAAGGGTTTAAATTTCCAATAAAGATTCATTTAAAGAAACGCCTCTCAATCACATAATTTTCCTTGAAACCCAGAACACAAATTAGTTTAAATTTCCAAAATATCCAAATTAGAAATAAATAATATGCAGAGCGCTGTTCCATCTTAATCTTGGCTCCTCCCTCGGCCATAAATCTCAGCCTCCAAATGCTGCTGACCACTTTGTAGCTATGATAATGCGATTTAGATCGGTATCAGCTAGTAACCTGTGCCTCCTCCGTCTGCGCGGAGTTACCTGTCCGCGCCCTGACCTACTATACATAAATGCAAATGTATGTAGACGACGACGGTGACCCATATGAACCTGCCGGGGTCAAGCACCTCCACCTGATAATGCGTGACTTGGGCAGGGGCAGACCCAGTTTGGATATCTGTGGTGGAACTCTCTGGGGTAACCCGAGACGCGGCTTACCCACTCCACCTGCTCTCCACTCGAAAATCCAGAAGGAAACTAAAGAAAAGAAACGCATAAAAAGAGAGAGAATGAAATAATGCAATGCTGGGTCTTATTTCTTCTCCTAAGGTTCGCTTGGAGTCCATTGGTGCTGAGGACATTGTCGATGGCAATCCCCGTCTCATTCTGGGTCTCATCTGGACCATCATTCTGCGGTTTCAGATTCAGGAAATTGAAATCGATGTGGTAAGTTATAGAAATCGTTGCCTTCAAGGAACCCTAATTAAGTACCTAAATTATCATAGGATGAGGAGAACGAGTCCAGCGAGAAGCGTTCCGCCAAAGATGCGCTGTTGTTGTGGTGCCAGCGCAAGACGCATGGCTATCCGGGAGTCAACATCACGGACTTTACCAACTCCTGGCGGTCTGGTTTGGGCTTCAATGCCCTCATCCACTCGCATCGTCCCGATCTGTTTGAGTACAGCACCATTGTCAATTCGAAGAATTCTAACCTGGACAATCTGAATCATGCCTTCGATACGGCCGCCAATGAATTGGGCATTCCCAGGTAATTTATTTCATTATTCATTAAGGTAAATATCATTGGAATTAACATGAAATCAATATACCCTTCAGTTTGCTCGATGCGGAGGACGTTGACTCGGCCCGGCCCGACGAAAAGTCGATCTTGACCTATGTGGCCTCCTACTATCACACCTTTGCACGCATGAAGAACGAACAGAAGAGCGGCAAGCGCATAGCGAATGTAAGTATTCCCAATTGGGATTCAAATGCGAGGAGGAGTCCCATTGCTAGTCTGTGGATGCACTGCAGCGTAACGGTGTCCCACAGTTAACGCTCTACTTCACAATGGATTGGCCCCCCGATCGGATTCAAATTCAGATTCCGGGTGGGGTCCACTCTCAGACCTAGGCCTAGAAAGTTGCTCAACCACTGATCCCATCAATCGTCTCCATTTCCCCCCGATCTCCCCGCAGATTGTTGGCCAGCTGATGGATGCCGATCGCAAGAAGATGCAGTATGAGCGTCTGACCACAAACCTGCTGAGCTGGATCCGCCAAAAGACACTGGAGCTGGAGCAGCGCGACCTGCCCAACTCGCTGGAGGGCATCCAGCGGGAACTGTTGGCCTTCAAGGAGTACCGGACCATTGAGAAGCCACCCAAGTGAGTAGAAGTAACCATATTCCCAACAAATTAAATCTTGAAGCGAGGAGAGAGAGAGAGGTGATTTTAATGGTCAATTCTTCTCTGAAGGTACAAGGAGCGCAGCGAGATCGAGGCTCTGTACTTCACCATCAATACCCTGCTGAAGGCTCTCAATCAGCCGCCTTACAACCCGCAGGATGGGCAGCTGGTCAACGACATTGAGAAGGCCTGGCAGATCCTAGAGTATGCCGAGCACCATCGCGAGGTGGCCTTGCGAGAGGAGCTGCTTCGTCAAGAGAAGCTGGAGCAGCTCAACTACAAGTTCGAGAAGAAGTCAGTGCTGCGCGAGGGCTATCTGAAGGAGATGATCCAGGTTTTGTCCGATCCGCGCTACTTGCGCCAGGTGGATGCCACTCTAAAGAAGCACGAGGCCATCTCGGCTGATATCCTGGCGCGTGTGGAGCGATTTAATGACCTGACTGCCATGGCCGAGGAGCTGGATAGGGAGAACTACCATGGCAAGGAGCGGGTGAAGCGTCGCGAGCAGGAGGTGATGGCCAAGTGGCGACAGCTCCTAGAGCTGCTGGAGAACCAGCGTTTGAACCTCTCCCAGATGAGCAACCTGATGAACCTGCTGCGTGAAATTGCCAGCACCACGGAGGCAGTGCGAGATCTGCAGCAGCAGTTCGCCTCCGAGGATGTGGGTCCCCATCTCCTGGGCGTGGAGGAGCTTCTGCAGGCTCACTCGCTGCAAGAGCTGCAGGTAAACACCTACGGCGAGACCCTGAAGCGCTTCAATCGTCAGGCGCTGCCCTACAAGAACTCCGAGCACAAGGATGCAGCTTTGCTGGCCCAGCGGCTGGCGGAACTGGAGGAAGCCTACTCGGAGCTGCTGCGTCGTTCGGCAGCGAGGAGAGCTCGCCTGGAGGAGGCCCGCAACTTCCACCACTTCATGGAGGACTACGACAACGAAGAGTCCTGGCTGGTGGACAAGCAGCGCATCTGCAAGACCGGCATTACAGCCAAGGATCTGCGGGCAGTGCTCTCCCTGCAGCAGAAACACAAGGCCCTGGAGGATGAGATCAAGTCCCGCAAGCCCAAGTCTGGACAGATGTCTGAGGCGGGCAAGCGCCTGATAGGGGAGGAGCATCCTCGCTCCTCGGAAATCCAGAGTCGAATCGATTCTCTGGCGGAGCACTGGCAGGCCTTGGAGGCCCTGGTTGAGCTCCGGCGCAGGCAGCTGGAGGATGCCGCCGAGGCCTATCAGTTCTACACGGATGCCAACGAGGCCGAGTCCTGGCTGAACGAGAAGATGGCTCTGGTCAACTCCCGTGACTACGGCAACGATGAGCCATCGGCCCAGGCTTTGCTGCAGCGCCATAGGGATCTGCAGGGCGAGCTGAATGCCTACTCCGGGGACATTCTCAACCTGAACCAGCAGGCGGATAAGCTGATCAAGGCGGGCATTTGCACGCTGGAACTATCCGCCGTGGAGCCGGAACTACCGGAGGTGGAACAGGAAGAGTGGGTCAACGAAACGCGTCTAGTGCCCAAGGAGGTGTGGGAGGACGAGTGGGTGGAGAAGCTTGAGCACAAGAAGGTGACCGAGACGAAGTTGCTGCCGCATGTCAAGTCCCTGTTTCCCTTCGAGGGGCAGGGTATGAAGATGGACAAGGGCGAGGTGATGCTGCTCAAGTCCAAGACCAACGATGACTGGTGGTGCGTGCGTAAGGATAACGGCCTCGAGGGCTTTGTTCCGGCCAACTACGTACGCGAGATCGAGCCCCGTCCGGTGGCCTGCATTGTGCCCAAGGCGGAGAAGGTCAAGTCCCTCCAAAAGGTGAAGAAGACCATCCTAGTGCGCCAGGTGGTGCCCGTGAAGAGGATCAAGCCGGTAAGCGTGGCCCCCAAGCCCCTTGTCCAGCGGCGAACCTCGACTCAAAGCATCAACGAGAACGCCGACAGCGTGGAGAAGCGCCAGCAGAGAATCAACCAGACCTACGACGAGCTGCAAGAGATGGCCCAGAAGCGCCATGCTCTCCTAGAAGACTCCATTCACCTGTTCGGCTTCTACCGCGAGTGCGACGACTTCGAAAAGTGGATGAAGGAGAAGGAGCGCATGATCAAGACAGACGACGGCGAGGGCGTGGACAATGCCAAGCGCAAGTTTGAGAAGTTCATCACCGATCTTTCGGCTGCCTCGAAGCGGGTGGAGGAGATCGACGGCGCCGTAGACACCTTCCGCCGCCAGGGTCACTCTCAGCTGGACAAGATCATTGCCCGCCAGCGTCAGATCCATCAGATCTGGCAGCGTCTCAACAATGCCAAGGCCCAGCGTGAAAAGAGCCTGGAGGGAGCCTCCAGCGTGGAGCTCTTTAACCGTACCTGCGACGAGGCCAAGGTCTGGATGAGCGAGAAGATGTTGCAGCTGGACACGGCCGTCATCACGCCCGATCTGAGGACAGTCCAAGCTCTGCAGCGTCGCCACCAGAACCTCGAGCGTGAACTTGCTCCAGTGGAGGACAAGGTTAACCGGGTGACTTACCTGGGCAACTCCGTGAAGAATGCCTATCCCGCGGAAAAGGACAACGTGAATGCACGCCAGCAGGAGGTCCAGGACATGTGGCAGCAGGTGCAGCAGCGTGGCAATGACCTACGCAACCGCATCGAGAGTGAGGTGGGCCAGCAGATCTTCAACAACAGTGCCAAGGTCCTCCTAGCCTGGATTGATTCCGTCAAGGATCAACTGAATGCCGATGAATCGGCACGCGACGTTGAGACGGCCAACAATCTGCTGAAGAAGCACAACGATCTGGGCGATGATATCAGAGCCCACGACACCGAATTCGTGGAGGTTATCCAGTTGGGCAAGCAGTTGTCCGATGGAAAGCCCAATATGGCGGAGACGGTGGCTTTGATTGAGCGCCTTAAAGCCGAGCAGGATGCCATTCACCGCGGCTGGGCCGAGAAGCAAAAGTGGCTGCTGCAGTGCGTCGAGCTGCAAATGTTCAACCGCGAAGCTGACAAAATAGATGCCACCACCAAGAGTCACGAGGCCTTCCTGGAGTACAACAACCTGGGGGTGAGTTTTTGGTGTATTTCTTTTCTGAGGGAATCTAAAGGTTACATCTCTCTTTAGTCCTCCCTGGACGAGGTGGAGGCCATTCTAAAACGTCACTTGGACTTTGAGAAGAGCCTGATGGCCCAGGATAAGATCCTCAAAGGCTTCTCGGACAATGCAGACAAGCTGATTGCCAACGATCACTACGATTCAAAATAGTGAGTAATTTTTCCATGCTTTTCCCCTTAACCCGCTTAACCCACTTAACCCTCTCCCCTTCCAGCATCGGAGATCGCCGTCAGCAAGTGCTGGGCAAGCGGAAGGCTGTCCGAGATCGCGCCTTCGAACGCAAGCGCCTTCTGCAGGCCTCCAAGGACTTCCACAAGTTCGCCGCCGAGGCCGATGACCTCAAGGTCTGGCTGCAGGACAAGACGCGGATTGCCGGCGACGAGAACTACCGGGATCTGAGCAACCTGCCACGCAAGCTCCAGAAGCATCAGGCCTTTGAGCGCGAACTGCGTGCCAACGAGGGTCAGCTGCGCAACGTCACCAAGGATGGACAGGCTTTGGTCCAGGCCGGCAATCGAGTGCCCGAGGTGGAGGCCCGCGTGGCGGATCTCAACAAGCGCTGGAAGGAACTCTTGACACTCTCCGAGGACAAGGGTCGCAAACTGGAGCAGGCTGCCTCGCAGCGGGAGCATAACCGTGCCCTGGAGGACGCCAAGAAGAAGGTGGATGAGCTGGATGCTGCCCTACGCAGCGGAGATGTGGGCAACGATCTGCGCAGCTGCAAGGATCTGATCAACAAACAGCAGATCCTGGAGTCCGAGATCACCATCTGGGACCAGAAGGTGGCCGAACTGGTGTCAACCGGCGATGACATGGCCCACGAGGGTCACTTTAATGCAAGGAATATCGAAGCGGGCACCAAAGAGCTGCAACAACGCTTCAAAGACCTGCGGGATCCCACCCAGCGCCGGCGAGCCAAGCTGGAGGAGAGCCTCAACTACCACAAGTTTGTGTTCGAGCTGGATGCCGAGTTCCAGTGGATCAATGACCACCTGCCGGCGGCCAAGTCCAACGAGCTGGGCCAGAACCTGCACCAGGCCCAGTCCCTGCACAAGAAGCACAAGAAGCTGGAGGCGGAGATCAAGGGCCATCAGCCCATGATTAACAAGGCTTTGCAGGCGGGTCAGTCTCTGATCTCGCAGCAGCATCCGGAGCGGGAGCAGGTGGAGAGCCTGTGCCAACAGCTGGAACAGGCCTGGCAGGACTTGGAGCGCCATTGCAACGAGCGCTCGCGCAAGCTGGACATGTCCCTGAAAGCCCAGCAGTATCTGTTCGACGCCGGCGAGATCGAGTCCTGGCTGGGTGAGCGCAACAATGCCTTGCGTTCCACGGAGTACGGCCGTGATCGTGACTCTGCGGCCAAGCTGCTCACCAAGCACAAGACCATCGAGCTGGAGCTGGACACCTACTCTGGCATTGTCACCGAAATGGGACACAGCTGCGCCGCCATGGTGGCCGCCCATCATCCGGACAGCAAGGTCCTCGCCGCCAAGCAGCAGCTCATCGAGAAGATGCTCAAGTCCCTGCACAAGCTAGCCTCCCAGCGCCAGGTGCGTCTCATGGAGAGCCTGTACAAGCATGAGTACTTCCTGGAGTCTGACGAGGTGGAGCAATGGATACGCGAGCAGGAGCAGGCCGCCTCTTCGGAGGACTATGGCCAGGACTTTGAGCATTTGCAGTTGCTGCAGAACAAGTTCGATGACCTCAAGCATCGCGTGGAGGTGGGAGCAGATCGGGTGGATCAGTGCGAGCTGCTGGCGAAGAAGCTGATTGATTCGGAGAGTCCCTATGCCAACGAGGTGGAGAGGCGACAGGAGCAACTGAGGTGAGTTTGGGGGAAGCCCTTTTCTTTATCTATATTCTTATCCTTCCGCTATTTGTAATTTTCCCACGAAGAACTTCCTGGGAGAACCTTCTGCAGCTGCTGAACCAGCGCGAGCAGAAGCTCCATGCCGCCGGCGAGATTCACCGCTTCCATCGCGACGTGGCCGAGGCCCTGTTCCGCATCCAGGACAAGAATGCTGCTCTTTCAAACGAACTGGGAAAGGATTTAAACTCTGCTTTGGCTTTGCTGCGCAAGCACGAGGGCTTTGAGAACGATCTGGTGGCCCTGGAGGCCCAACTCCAGGTGCTGGTGGAGGACTCTGTGCGCCTGCAGGCCAAGTATCCTTCGAATGCCACGGCAATTGCCCAGCAGCAGGATAAGGTGGTGGCTGCCTGGAATGACCTTAAGGAGAGGTCTACTGCTCGCGGTGATCGTCTGGCCGCCAGCTCTGACCTGCAGACCTTCCTCACCGATGTCCGGGACATTGTTTCCTGGTCCTCCAACTTGCGGGCTGCCCTCCAGGCTGAAGAACATGTCAGCGATGCTGCAGGAGCCACGGCTCTGAAGATTCAACACGATGCCATCTATGGAGAGATCGAGGCCAGGGAGGATAAGTTCCGCTACCTCAACGAGCTGAGCGACTCTATGGTCCAGACTGGACACTATGCCGCCGCCGATGTGGAGGAGAAGTGCGCCGCCATGCTGGACGAGCGCCAGAAGCTGCATGCCGCCTGGAACAAGAAGAAGATCATGCTGGAGCAGAAGATCGATCTGTTCTGCTTCCTGCGGGATGCCAAGCAAATAGACAACCTCTCCAGCTCCCAACAGGCGGCCTTGAGCAGCTCTGACTTTGGCCAGACCGTAGAGGATGTCCAGAATCAGATCAGGAAGCACGACGAGTTTGAGCGATTGATACAGACGCAGGAGGAAAAGGTGGCCTTGCTGCAGGAGCACGGTCGCAAGCTGATTGAGCAGCGTCACTACGACAGCGCCAATATCCAGACCATCCTCCAGGGCGTCCTGGGACGCCGCCAGAAGGTCAAGGATCTGTGCGCCGTGCGTCGCTACAAGCTGGAAGATGCCCTGCTGTACGCCAAGTTCGTTAGGGATTGCGCCGAGGCCGAGTCCTGGATCAGCGAGAAGCAGAAGAAGCTGGAGGCCGATGCCGCCAGCTACGCGGAGGTGGCCAATCTGGACGAGAAGATCAAGAAGCTGCAGAAGCACCAGGCCTTCCAGGCCGAGGTTGCCGCCAACCAGGGTCGCATCCAGGAGATTCAAGACACCGGCGTGATCCTCCTTAGCAAACAGCATGAATCCTCGCCCGAGATCAAGCTGGCCATCGAAAGGGTGCTGCAGGCCTGGCAGGGACTCCTGGCTGAGCTGGAGCAGCGCGGTCGTGGTTTGGAGGAGGCCCAAGACAGTCTGGAGTTCAACAGCCAGCTGGACAAGATCGAGGCCTGGATACGCGACAAGGAGATGATGGTGCAGGCCAGTGACACGGGTCGTGACCTGGAGCATTGCAACGCCCTCATGCGGAAACTGGATGACGTGGACTCGGACATGCGAGTGGACGACCAGCGGGTGAAGCACATCAACCAGCTGGCCGACAAGCTGATGAACCAGGCCCAACTCCCAGCCGATAGCCAGAGTGTGGACAAGCGGCGCAAGGACTTTAACTACAACTGGCGGCAGCTTCAAGGAGCACTCAATGCCTACCGTGCTTTGCTGGGCGGTGCCAACGAGATCCATGTGTTCAACCGCGATGTGGATGACACGGCGGAGAGAATTGCCGAGAAATCCCTGGCCATGAGCTCCACGGACACGGGAAGGGATTTGGCTGCAGTCGAGGCTTTGATTCGACGCGAGGAGGCCTTGGAAAGGGACATGTCGGCCGTCAAGCAGAAGATTGATCATCACGAAACGGCCGCCGAGTTCCTGATCAAAAAATATCCAGAACGCGGCGCTGTGCACATCGAAAGGAAGCTGGAGGAGCTGCACAAGTCTTGGGGTAACCTGCAAGCCTTGTCCGTCAAGCGGCAGAGCATCCTGAACGAGGCCTACCTGGCCCACAAGTTCGTGTCGGACGTGAAGGAGCTGGAGCTCTGGGTGAACGACATGGTCAAGAAGATGAACAATGCCCAGGCCCCGTCCACGATCAATGATTGCGAGACGCAGCTGGAGCTGCACCAGGAGCGCAAGGTGGAGATCGAGGGCAGGGAGGATGCCTTTGCTGGACTCAAGAAGCAAGGTGATCTGCTATCCACGCGACCACAGCAACAGCAGCCGGAGAATGTGCGCAGGTACCTTGTGGTTCTAGAGGAACTGCATCAGACTCTGAACGAAGCTTGGACAGAGAGGGCTAGGGATCTTACCGAAGCCCATCAGTTGCAGCTGTTCAAGGCTCAAGTGGAGCAAGTGGAACTGTGGCTGGCCAACAAGGAGGCTTTCCTCAACAACGACGATCTTGGTGACTCTTACACGGCAGTTGAGCGTCTGCTCAAGAAACACGATGCCTTCGAGAAGCTCCTGCACGCTGACCACGTGGACACTCTGCAAAAGTTCGCCAATAGCATACTGGAGGGTGAACCCAAGGATGCGGATTTGATCCGCGAAAAACTGGCCTACATTCTGAGGAGAAAGCAGAAGCTGCTGGAACTTTCAGAGGAGCGCAAGCAGCGCCTACTGCAGTCCCTTCAGCTGCAGGAGTTCCTGCGCAGTCTCTACGAGATCGATCGCTGGCTGGTGCAGAAGCTCCAAGTGGCTCTGGACGAGAACTACCGGGAGCCAAGCAATCTCCAAAGCAAAATCCAGAAGCATGCCGCCTTTGATGCGGAGCTGCTGAGTAACTCACCACGTGTCCAGTCGGTTATCCACGAGGGCGAACGCCTCATCCGCGGCGAGCACTTTGCCCGCGACGAGATCGCCCAGCAGGTGCAGCTCCTCGAGGGGGATTGGCACAAGCTGAAGGCTGCCTCCCAGACCAAGAAGGACAAGCTGCAGCAGGCCTACGAGGCCCTGGCCTTTAGCCGCAGCCTGGACGAGTTCAACAACTGGATGGACGAGGTGGAGCTGCAGCTGAGCAGCGAGGATTATGGCAAGGATTTGGCTGCGGTTAGCAATCTGCTGAAGAAGCATGAGCGTTTGGAGGCTGATGTGGCCCATCATGGTGAGCTGGCTGACCAGCTGAAGCAGAAGGATGAGCTGTTCTTCCAGGCGGATCACTTCCTGCGCCATGAGATCCATGAAAGGGCCACGGCCAGCATTCGTAGGTACAACACCCTGCACGAGCCTCTGGGCATACGCAGGGAGAACCTCGAGGACTCCCTGAGTCTGCAGCAGTTCCTGCGCGATGCCGAGGACGAGCTGCAGTGGCTGGCGGAGAAGCAGCTGGTGGCGGGTTCCCAAGACCTGGGCACTAGCCTCTTGTCCGTGCAAGGCCTCCAAAAGAAGCACAACTCTCTGGAGGCGGAGCTCACCTCCCAGGAGCCTTTGATTCAGGCGCTCCTCCAGCGGGGTCAGCAGATGATTCGCGACAATCACTTTGCCAGCGAGCAGCTTCAATACAAGTCGGAGCTGCTCCAGAAGCAGCTTGTCCAGCTGAGGGACTTGGCCGCCATTCGACGACTGCGTCTCCTGGACGCCGTGGAGAGTCAACTGTTTTACGTGGAGGCCAACGAGGCGGATGCCTGGATGCGAGAGAAGCGCCCCGTTCTGGCCAGCAGCGACTATGGCCGGGATGAGGTCTCTGTCCAGGGTCACCAGAAGAAGTTAGAAGTCCTGCAGCGTGAACTTACTGCCTTTAAGCCTTCGATCGAGAAGGTGGGTAAGTTGGCCACTGGTCTGATTGAGAGGAATCACTTTGACAGCGCCAACATTGCGGAGAAGAACGGTCAGGTGGGTCAGCAGTACGAGGACCTGCTTCGCCTGGCCAAGGAGCGCGAGCTGCGCCTTGGGGAGTGCAAGAAGCTGTTTGAGTATCTGCGGGAAACAGAGGAGCTGCACGAGTGGGTGGGCGATCAGATGACCGTGACGGCCAGTGAGGATTACGGCGAGGATGTTGAGCATGTAGAGCAGCTCATTCTGGCCTTTGAGTCCTTCGTTTCTAACCTGAATGCCAATGAGGCGCGCGTGGAGGCCTGCCTGGAGCGTGGCGACCGCCTCATCCAGGAGAACAATCCCTACAGGAGCTCCATCAAGTCCAAGCGGGATGAAACCAAGCAGCTGTGGGAGGAGCTCAAGGATCTGGTTCACGCTCGCCAGGATGCCCTGGCGGGGGCCAAGCAGGTCCATGTCTACGACCGTGTGGCCGATGAAACCATCCAGCTGATCAACGAAAAGGATGCCTCGCTCATCTCCGAGGACTATGGCCAGGATCTGGAGAGCATTCAGGCTCTGGGCAGGAAGCACCAGGTGTTTGAGTCCGAACTGGTGGCCATCCAGGGCCAGGTGGACTCTGTCCTCGCCGAGGCAGTCAAGCTGGGCGAGATCTATCCAGATGCCAAGGAGCACATCGAGGTAAAGCGGGATGAGACTGTGGAGGCCTGGACGGATCTGAGGGAGAAGACGGGAGCCAGAAAGAGCAAGCTCAGCCAGGCAGAGCAGCTGCAATCCTACTTTGACGAGTATCGCGATTTGATAGCCTGGATCAATGAAATGCTGGCCAAGATCACGGCCCCCGAGCTGGCCACCAGCGTGGCCGGAGCCGAGCTTCTGCTTGCCAGTACCAAGGACCATGACACGGAGATCCGTGCCAGGGATGAAACCTTTGCCAAGTTTGCAGCCAATGGCCAGCAGCTCATCAAGGAGAAGCACTTCCTGGCCCACGAGGTGGAGGACAAGATCAAGGTATTGCAGGCGCGTCACGAACTGCTAAAGCACACGCTGAACAAGCGCCGCGAGATCTACGAACTCAACCTGGACACGCAGCTCTTCCTCAAGGATGCCGAGATCCTGGAGCAATGGATAAGCAGCCGCGAGCCCCAGCTCAAGGATGCCAAGCTGGGCGACTCGATACCACAGGTGGAGGATCTGTTGCGCCGGCACGAGGACTTTGAGAAGACGGTGGCCGCCCAGGAGGAGAAATTCCAGGCCATCAAGCGGATCACGCTGCTGGAGCAGCTTTTCCGCCAGCAGCTGGAACAGGAGAAGATCAGCAAGCGGCAGGAGAAGGAGCGCTTGGAGAAGGAGCGCCTGGAGCAGATCAAGCAGCGGGAACTGCAGCGCCTGGCGGATGAGCGGCGGCGAGCGGAGAAGCAGCAGGAACATCGCCAGAATGCTGCATCGCAGGAGAAGACCCCCATCTTCTCCTCGCCCATGGTAACGCCAGCCCAGACCGCTGGCCCTGGAACCCAATCGCCCTCGGTGGGTCAGGCCCAGTTGAGGCCACAATTCAGCGAGGAGAACGAGCACTTGGCCCTGCAGAAGAGCAGTTCCAGCGGCATGTTTGGGGATCGCCTGCGTCGCGGCTCCGCGGATGCAAATGTAAAGCGAGCGGAGAGCATGAAGGTGCAGCCAAAGCAGGCCAAGAGGACACCATCGTTTACCACCAGGCGGCGGGCTCAGTCCTTCAGGAAGAACCAGAAGGGCGAAGGATTCGATCTGCCGCCGGTTGAGATCCAGGGAAGTCTGGAGCGCAAGCATGGACTGCAGTCCGGCGGCAAGAAGGCGCCAGTGCGGTCATGGAAGCAGTTCCACACCGTGCTCTGCGGCCAGTTGGTGTGCTTCTTTAAGGACGAGAACGATTTCCTGCAGCAGAAAACAGCCACGGCGCCGGTCAACATCCTGGGAGCCAAGTGCGAGCGGGCGGAGGATTACACCAAGAAGAAGTACGTCTTCCGGCTGAAGCTGCCCGATGGCTCCGAGTTCCTGTTTGAGGCTCCATCTTTGGACATTCTCAACGACTGGGTGCGCAAGATATCCTTCCATGCCAGTTTGCCGCCGAACCTACAGCTGCTCAGCTACGACGAGTCCATGAAGGTGGGTGTTTTTCTGAAGTAAGTGAAGTTTTTTGACTTATATTTTGGTATTTTTTCTGGCCTTCCTTTAGCAACAGTCGAGCAGTTCGCCAGACATCAAGGTGACCAGCAGCGTGGAGTCGCCCGTCAGCTCCCGCAACTCCTCGCCCGACTCCCAGCGTCGCACCAGCGGTGGCCAGGTACTGGATGGCACAGCCACTCCCCAAATGGCCTTCCTGCAAAGACAGATGCAGCAGCAGCAGCAACAACAGCAGCAGCAATCCCAGCCCAGTTCCCCCAGCTCTGGATTCGATCAGAAGCCACCCATTCCGCCCAGAGGAGCGCCACCGGTGGCCAGCAGTCGCCAGAGCCAGGAGAATCTAGTTGTGCTACGCAATCGCCAGAGTTCCAGCAATGGTAAGAAGGATATGTCCTTTAAAGTTGTATTATTTAAAGTTAAAATATTTCCAGATCTAACGGATGGACGATCTGCCACCTTGCCCGCCGGCAGTGCCAGCGGTGTGCAACAGAACGGGAACAGCTTTAAGGATGACAGTGCAGTGCTGACACGCAACAGCGAGGCCAGACAATCGGGTGAGTTTTCTTTAAGGAGTAGTAAGTAAGGCAGCCATTTGTGTCTCTCTGTCCCATACACCACCAACGCCACCTGCTCCTCCTCCACATTACTCCTCCTCACTCACATTGTACAAAAATTGTCCTCCTACAACGATGCCGCTGGGCTATTAGATAATCCGCCGCCTTTGCCCACGACAATGCCACCAGTTGGTGGCCACCAGAGACAGCCCCAGCATTCCCATTCCCATCAGCAGCAGGCGCAGGTTCAACAGCGTATCAATGCCTTCAATGCGGCCAGTCAGCCGGATTACTACAACAACAACCTGACGAGACAGCAGCAACAACAGCAGAGAGTACCCTCCGGCAGGATCGATTCCACGCGCAAGTTCATCGAAATGGAGGCGCACAACAACAACGGCAGCAGCGGGAGGACCAGCGTCACTTACTCCAGCAGCGGGGCCAGCAGCAATGGCAATGGTAATGTGAAGCAAGGCTCCACCATCACCACCACCACCACAACCACCTCAAGTACCACCCACCAAGTGACCTCGAGCAGTCGCACGGTGTGGCATTTAACCAGCTCGCCCACCTCATCGACCAAATCATCATCCGGCGGCTCTGCGGAGCCTAACAATGCCATCAGTAATCCAAGCTATATGGGTCTGCATCTGAATAACAATAACGAATCAAATGAAATTGGACATGGAATCGGTGGTTAGACGAAACTCATCCTTAATCCTAACACAAACTGTATATTATGATTTGGCCTTGATCCTGGATTGTTAGACTTAAGTGCATGGTTAAGGGTTATGGCTGATCTAAGAGCAGTGTATATATATTATTATCTCTTTATCTTGGAATCCTTGTGTATATATTCTTCTCTGTTTATGACTGATCTTGGCTCTTTGTTTATTTATATTTTTACTGCATGCCTGCCTTTAAAAGGTTCCTCTACTTTCAAACCGGCCAAGCTAACCCGGCGTTCCTATCTGCGCACGAGTTTGCAAAGTATTTTTTATTGTGTTTTCTTTAAATATTTCAGAATAACTCTACCCTTAATCGAATTTTCTGTAGCTCGAACCAAGACTACTAAATGCTGAAAATGTACATTTTTTTAAGGCAAAACTGAAGTGGGATCATGAAAAAATTATTGAAAAAATAACTACGTGTTAGATTAATCTAATGATGATGTGGAAATAGCTTCAATACACCAATTAGTAAACAATTTCTTTTTCCTTGGCAAATAGGATCCGATTTGATATAGAAAAAGGTATTTCATTTTCATTTCGACAAGGCAAACCAGCTCGTTTTGCAAACCGAAAGAATCTTATGAAAGTGAAAGGAGCAGCTAAAAAGAAACATTTGGTTCGAGTTGTAGAATTTCGATTAAACCTGTACAATTTTTCCCTTTCCTTTAAGCTAAGAATAATATCTCCTAATGCTTGTTCACCTCCAGAAACGCCATATATGTTATCCACATACTACTCCGTGCATGATGATTCTATATACACACTTAAAGACTCCTTTCACTCACACTCTTCTTATTTATCCCGCCAGGTTGGGGCACCACTCGCTTTGAGAGCAACCGACCTGTCTCCCTGCAGCCCGACTCCATCAGCTTCTCGCGCGTCTCCGCAGAGAGTTCCAGCGAAAGCGAGGCCCAGTCCATATCCTCCGTTTCGGGTGTGAAGGGAAGCAGCAGCAAGGGCACCAAGGAGGAGCGACGCAGCGGCATGTTCCGCATCTTTGGACGCAAGGGAGACAAGGAGAAGGAGAAGGACAAGGACAAGCGGCGGTCGAGTCAAGTTCCGCCGCAGTGAGAACAGATGCAATTTTCGGACAATTGAAAGGAGACAGACACGATCAACCATCCAGGCCGAATTGTTTTTGTATTTTTTATATACATATATACATTATAATTATTTAATTGTATGCCACACACACACAAACACAACCTTATTGCGCCAAGGGCCAACAAATTAAAAAAAAAAAAGAGACAAAACGAAATCAGAACCGAAAAAGTTGAAAAATTACCGTGTGTCTACTTAAAAGCTAAAGCGATAAATGAAAGTATAAAAGAAATATATATATATATAAAGTCAATGTTTTAATTGCATTATAAAATGTATCTGTAAGTTTGTTCGTTGTAT
>JAEIII010018373.1:0-18465 GCA_018905755.1 Drosophila ohnishii | reverse complement strand
TAAAAGACTTTTATTATTATTGTAATTTACTTATTTTTTTACTTTTATTATTTCATTATTACAAAACTCGAACCACCCTACCGTGAATGATATTCCCAATGGGCCCCTCGCCCAAATCCGCCGCCACCCACTCGGGCATGGCCCAAGTTTGTTTGCTTAGCACGCAGCTAGCTCCTCTAATATGTGTTTCCCACACAAATCAAAGCGGTTTATTGTGACTTTGGCCCGGCCGACTCTTCTTCATCGACGTCATCGGCAATCCGAGCACGGGCTCTGCTCAATTAGAGAGCGTAGCATCACTCACACACACACACATTCTCCTCAATTTTGGTGTGGGATCCTCCTTTTTGTACTCCGGGGCCAGCCACCTTTGCCATAAATGCGCCACTTTATTTTGTTTACCCACGGAGCAGGAGAGGAGGTTCCGAGGCGAGTGAATAGACAGAACAGAACAGCACAGACCGCAGAGAGATACAGATACTGAGATACTCGCACTCGCAGATACGACGCATAAATTTCGACAGTCAAATTAGCCGTAGACTTTGTCGGATGATTGTGACGTGAGTGTGTGGGTAGGGGGCGTCGGGACTTCCACTCGATTGGTACTTTTGAGAGCAAATTACAGGGAAAGGATACACGGGCAATGAGTCTGGCTGGCGCTGATTCATGTGCTTGGGAATGTTTTGGCCTTAAATTATGCAGAATTCGGTGCAGTGGATGCTTGGCTTTCGAATGGCAATAAATAAAGCAAAGAAAATCGAGCTTGAATTTGCCCATTAAAGTTGATAGATAGTCGTACGCATGGGGATTAAGTCATAGAGCTAAAAACAAATTTGCTAAATGAGATAAATAAGACTTCTAAATTCATATACAAAGCATTGAAATTGAATTAGAATTTAAGTTAATTTGTAAAGTATCAGTAAACATTTAATTCAAGGCAATTTTCCTATTAAATTGTAGAAATATTTACAGTTGCTTTAGTGCCAATCAAAAGTGCCTGGCACAAATGGTAATATTTAAACAAGAAGAAGAGGCAGGACTCAGTGGCTAGAACAAAGCCACTTTTAGTTTTCCTCTTTCTACCATCTTTGTCTCTATTTTTCTAATTTGAATAAAGTGCTCTGGCATTAAATATGACAAAACAGTCCTTTCCCTTTTTAATTTTCTCTTCTTTCTCTGCCTGATTATAGAAATTCATGGCATAATCAGGCTGCTGTGCACTTTGTACAATTATAAAATATAAATATTAATAAAAATTTCACTTAAAGAATGTTTATGAAAGTCTTAAATTGTTTCTTAAACTCATTTCTAAAATTATTATAATTTTATTACTTAAAGAAATATTTAGAAAAGTTCTTTAGAGTGCTCTCTACACTTTCCCCTTTAAAAGTGCAAATGCCCACCCTCTTCTTCAGCTTTAAAGTTTGCCTGGCTGGCTCCCCCCTTCAATTTGATTAATGATTCGTTTCGGTTCGACGCTGTTTGGAGAGCTCCCTAATTCAGTTGTCTCGCATCCATATTCCGAGCGATGTGCGATGTGGTGTCCGTCGCCAGAGCGTCGCCATCGCTATGGCCACTTTGTCCGTCAATAAATTGAATGTCGTCTGGTCTGGTCTGGTCCGCACCGAGTTCTCTATATTCTCTATTCCAACGACTACGACTACGACGACGACGCTGATGATGATGATGGCGATGATGGCTTATTAGCCAAATTCGCTAGCCATGTAAATTTTCGGCTGCCTTGTGTGCAAGTTGTTTTGCCTTGATGCGTCAACATTTAATTGTATTTTTTCCTGTTTACAAATTCTATACTCTCTATTTTTTTTTGCCTGTTTGCCCGCCTGGGTGCGAAGTTCTTAACCCAGTTAGGTTACCGTTCTGCTGTATTTCTCTTTTTGTTTTTGTCGCCTTAACTTTTTGGCACAGTTGGCATCGGGGTCTTGGCCTTATTCCTTGAGCCACCTTTGTTTAGCCCGCCTATTTGCATTGTCATTAATTTTTAATAGTTCTCCTTGTCGAATTTCGCGCCCTTTGTGAGTGCTCTATATACTATATAGCACTATATATGTAGTATATATTGTGCGTATGTTTGTGTGACATCAGTCGCTGCAAGTCCCCACCACCCCCCTCTTTTCGAACAGGCTAATTAAATGTCACACCACTTAGACGTGTGTACGTCATTGCGTGGGTACGTGGCTGGACTGTTGTTCCTTTTAGATGTTTTTTCTTTACTTTTTATTGTTCTTTCCTTCACTTGTTGTTTTTATTGCCGTTCCTTTTAGTCGCTGTTTTTATTTTACTTTTTTTTGTAGCCGTCCCGCTGATGAAATTCTAATGTAAAACTCATTGTCCGCTGATATCAGACTTCCTTTGTGAAAAGAAATCTAGAGTATGAGGAATCCCCAGCAATTAGCCCGTACTTTAAAGTAGGTCAGTTGTTAGGAAGCCTCAGGTGACTCTTTTTGTTCTATGAATAATATTTGTTCTATATGGACTTTAGTGTTGTATTAATATTTGCT
This sequence comes from Drosophila ohnishii, assembly GCA_018905755.1. NCBI lineage: Eukaryota > Metazoa > Arthropoda > Insecta > Diptera > Drosophilidae > Drosophila > Drosophila ohnishii. The sequence continues at coordinate 15,946 of JAEIII010018373.1, read as the reverse complement.
ACATTTTGATATAATCTTTAACATTTGCATATGGTTAAGAAAAAAAGAATCGAAGTAAAAACAATAGGAAAAAGTAATTGCTGAAAGCCAAAAGGGTATATAACATTGCAGTTTGCTTTATCATAACTAAGTCAAGAAACTTTGTTTTGTATCAACTTTTTAAATTTATTTGGGAAAGCCTTTTTGTGATAGTTTTTATTGGGATAATAAATTTTAACATTGAGAATACAATTTTAATGAATTTTATTTGATTTTTTTTTTTTATATATGTGATATTTCCTCTTTAAAAAATTTTGAAAAAAATTTATGAACTTACATTTTATTTGATTTTTTTTTATAACCTATATAATATTCTGCCTTTTAAAAATGTTAAGAAAGAAAGTGCAAAATTGTTTTTAATATTTTTAAAAATGTTATTATACATTAAGTAAAATTTAAATTGCAAATTGAAATATTTATGACTTCTGGCAATTATATTTTTAACCTTTAAATAGCCCCAAGAAAACCTCAAATAATTTGCTTTCTAGGGATTTAAAGTCTATCTATATAAATTGATATTTTTATAGGATAATTTGAATGATAATATGGGGAAACATTAACCTTCTGGTAAACAATTTCAAATACTTTCTTTACAGTAATTTAGAAGTACGATCTTTAAACTTTTTCCTTACCTTCTCCTAAAGTCCCGAATTTATGATCAAATTCTTTAAAAACCCTGAAAAATCTCAATCTTCTTTCCCACAAAGTTCCCTTTAAAAATTGATGTTTCACATATAATTGCAAAATAATATATCCGGAGGTATTTCCTTGTCGATCCGCTAGCTTCTTCGAGAACATTTTCGCTACCGCAAAATGCGAATTAATTTATGTATTTAAGAATTTATAGCAACAACAACAACAAAGGCAACAGTGCAAAGCAAAGCAAAGCTACACACGGGGAATACAAAGAGAGCTCCCTCAGCCTGAGACCTCTCCCGGGGGCCTACTCTCTAGGTCTTCGCCTATATCATCGCCATATCTCTCTGTTTAGCTTTCGCTCACTCGATACTATATGTGTGTGCCATACAATTATTTCAACGCTTTTCCTCAAGTGACTGCGACGAAATTGTTGGCGAAGCGTTGATTGAGAGTTTCTTTTCGATGTCGCAAGGGGGCGAGAAGGAGGAATCACTCTCCCATCCGTTCGTTCGTGTGGGTGGGTGGTTTTGTTGTTTTTTTTTTGGGGGGAGGGGGTGTATAGAAGTGGGTGGGGCAAGAAGGGTGCCGCCGCCTGCCTGGCTGCCTACATATGTAAAACATGCTGGGCAACAGGCGAAACTATTAGGCTCGTCAGCCAGTCGCTGTGCTCAACGCTTGGCGCTCAGTCGCGTTTCGCTTTTCGCCTCTCGAGATTCTCGGTTTTGTCGGTTTCTCGGTTTGTCGGGCTCCCTCGGTTCGCATTGCCAAAATGCGTCGCCGTCGCAAAGTCCTTATAAAGGCCGCATTTAATTCGTTTTTGAAAGACAGTTTCCTATAAAAGGAAAAGGGAAAAACAACAACTACAAAAAGAAGCAAAGAAAACATCCACTGTGCGCTGGGAATTTTAAGCAACACGTGCCATGAGCTGCTTTTTCCGTTTATTTGTAAGCTGCATTGCTCCGTGTTGTAATATAGCGTGTGCAAGAATCCCTTTTGTTATTATCAACCTTTTCGATTCCCATTCCGATGACAAATTCCAAATTTCGCCAAGCCCAAACAGCTGACCGTACTTAATCTTATCGCGCAAAAAAACAGGGGAAAAATATATATATTTGTGTATAAATTGCGCTCTCTGAATAGTGAATCTAAGGTGGAAATTCAACAGCTACGAATTTTCTGGAATTAAATAGTGAACTTTTATTCGAGTTTAGTTTTGTTAGTTTAAAAAAGTTCAGTTGCAGATATAACGTAATAATTTTAGTATAAAAAAAAATAGATTTAACCTTGTAGGGTATTATCATTTTATTTAGAAGCTTGAAAAATAGTGAAGGAGTCATTTCCGACCCTATAAAAATCTTATATATTCTATGGTTACTGCAAGAGTATAAAAATTTCGGCTTCCCGAAGATAGTTTCCTTCATTGTTTTATTAAATAAAAATTAAATTACAGAAATTTGAAACTTTTCATGGACTATATTTAACATATTTAAAATATGTAAAATATTTAAAATAACTAGCAAGTATTTTAGATATATTTTTATTAGAACTGAGATTTTCTAGCAATAAATAATTTATTATTTTTGGAGGACGATTTTTACAACAAATTTAGAAAAAGCTCATAGTAATACTTTTAATACACTAAACATAAAAAAAAAAATTTGCAGTGTTTTACAAACCTAATAAATAAAAAATTTGGCCTAATCAATGATAATAAACTTTTCAGAGCTAAAACAAAGTTCAAATACCAATAGTTGTCACCATAAATAAACAAAATTTATTTATCTTTAATAAGAAACATCTCTCACTGCCTTTTCCAAGTGTACACCCTTATAAAGTAATGGAAAGTTTTGGCTAAGAAACACACAGTTCGAATCGCAGCTAGTTATACAATGTTATCTACTGGCGTGGGGCAAACTTTTCACCATTAACTAAAGCAAATTTATGTTATAAATTTAGTAAAATCAACAAGAGACTCTCGCGTATGCGTGCGAATGTGGCTTCTGTGGCTGTGTTTGCGTTTGGTTAAGTTTGTTATTTATGCAACGGCAACGAAAATAGCGAAAATAACTGAAATTAATTGCGGTGCCCGAGAGTGGGAAACGAAAATAAGCGAGTGATTCAATATTCGCGCTGAACATGCAACCGACCGTCTAGAATATACATGTATTTATTTTGAAAATTGCCATAAAATGATAAAACCACACACTCAACTCGTATTTGTATTCTCGTACTGATTGAATTCATCGTTTATTCAATTTTCTGGCCATTTTCATTAGTTGGGAATATAGATTGTTAGGCTTAGGCGGGAGAGATATTGAATCAAGTGCAGGAGAGCAATGGCAATCCATTTTCCAGAGGGGGGAAACTTTTTCAATTAGCCGCCTGCACGAGGGGATAATGCAATAATCGGTGCTGCCCTCAGCTTGCCAGAGGATGCAACTTTCTCATTATGTATTTGACCCGACCATCATTGAGTTTCCTTTCCCCCCCTTTTGTGTGTCCTTGCAGGCCAGCACCGGCAAAATGGACGGCAATCCACTATCGGAAATTGAGGAAATTGTCAAGACGACAACGGTGAGTGCACTTGGTCCTGGCCGAGAACGAGAGAGAACCCACTAACCCTTTTCTTTTTCTCTTTAAACAGGAACAACACGAGTCTAATAGTCGTGTGGATGGCAGTGGAGGAGCGGAGAATGCCAGCACCAATGGCCACGGTCGCTCTCACGACAACAACCATGAAGAGGTGAGTTTGTTAAATTTTATATATTTATTTATATATTTTATTTTATTATTTATTATTATTTCACAGAGTCACAGTGCTGTCCCAGACAAAGCTGCGGCTCTCAAGAAAAGGCAGTGTGTCTTTGCGGAGCTAGTGTCCACGGAGGAGTCGTATGTACAGGATCTGCATGAGATTGTCAATGGGTAAATCTACTTTTATAAGGTTTTTAAAGGAACTATAGCTTTATTTTATGTTTTTTTCTTGTCTCCAGTTACATGTCAGAGATCAACAACACGAACAGTGATATTCCCATGCCCGAGGATTTAAAGGGCGGCAAAATGAAGTTGGTCTTCAACAACATCAAAGACATTTACGAGTGGCACAGGGAGTAAGTTTGAATGTATATTATAAATATTAATAGAAACCTTATTTTTAAGAAATTAAATTATTGTAAAAAGTAACACTAGAGGGTTGTATTACTTTTCACAATAATTTAATTTCTTAAATATTTTTTTCTGGAGCGATTTGTGCCCTCTTAACTCAAATATGCTTTTAAAAAGAACGTATAATCTTTAATCTAAAAATAAAAATTATATTTTAACGTGGAAAACACATTTAATATTTTGTGAATAATGTTATAAGTGTCTCAAGTCACTTTTGGGGCCTATAGAGTTAAATTTTTAAATATTACTTAATTAATTAATTTTTAAAAATTTTTATTTTATTCCCAGCTTCTTCCTGAGGGCCCTGCGCAACTGCCAAAAGTCACCAGCGGATCTGGGACCGCTGATCAAGCGCTCAGCCACCAAATTCGCCCTGTACTACACCTATTGCAGTAATAAGCCACTGTCCGAATATATAGTCAGCGCCCATTATCAGTATTTTGATTGCATACGCCAGAAGCTGGGACATCGCCTGGATGTGAGTTTTGACTTAAATAATAAGCCAGAAATAATATTAATTAATCCTTTTAATTTTGTAATTCCAGCTGAGCAACCTAATCATCAAGCCCGTGCAGCGCATCACCAAATACGAGCTGCTCATCAAGGAGATCATCAAGGCCACCGAGGGTGCTGGTTTGTACAAGGAGGTGCCCATGTTGCAGGAGGCCTACCAGCAAATGAAGGTGGTGGTAAAGACGGTCAACGATATGATGGTGGTACTGCGCAGTCTTCAAGACTTTGATGGAGAGATCACCGCCCAAGGCAGCTTGCTGATGCAGGGACCCATGAACTGTGTGGTGGATGCGGGACAGAAGCAGCGGGAGCTGCAAGTGTTCCTCTTCCAGCAGATCATTATCTTTGCGGACATTGAGAAGGCAAAGAATCAGTACTCCAGCCCCACATTCAAATACAGATCGCATATACAGGTGAGAGAAAATGGAAACTTTTTTATTTACCAAGATAATTAATGTTGAATATCTCTTTCTCACAGCTCAATCACATGCAAATGAAGGAATTGGGCGATTGCCGCTTTCAGATCAAGTCAACGGACCCCAACAAAATACCGGAGGTCACGATGATCTGCCAGGCAGCGACGCAGGAGAGCTATGCGGGCTGGCGGGATATGCTGAATAAGATCCTGCAGCAGCAGAACGACCTCATCTTCATGCTCTCCAATCCCCTGTCTACCAAAAACAAGTGAATGACGACGTGCGCGCATTCTAGGGAAGAATTCCAAATTCCAAATGCAAAAGCAAAAAGAGAAAAGCAAATCAAGCAAGAACAACAAACAAACGAAAGTATGAGAAAATATATGATATTGTAATGTGTTTTTGGGGCAAAAGTGTTGAGCATTTGCCTCGCACTCGTTTTCCGTCTGTGCGTCTGTTTACTCTTCGTTTTTGCGCCTCACAACACAAACACTGCACACACCCACAAACACATACACACACACACACATACTCAATCCTAATTTGTATGTTACTTGTAATTGTAATTTATTTATTTCGATATAAACCTGCGTTGAGCCTACATTTAAGTACCTAGTTTGAGCCGTTTCCGTTCTGTATTAGTTTTGTTTTCCTCTTCTTTGTTTTCGTTTCCGTTTCCGGTTTTGTGTGTATATGAAACGCCAAGTATTATATGCTCAAGAATACCAACTACATTGTGTGCATTTTTAACTTAATTTAGAGACTTCCTTGCTGTTACTTTTACTTTCATTTAATATCAGATTAATTCAAGGACAAACGGCAGCCGCAAACTTACTCAGAATCAAACAAGCAATTCACATTTTTCGTTTCGTAAACGCAGAGTAAGGGTATACAACTATTCTAGCCTTAGTTCGGTAACTAGTTTTAGTTAAACTGCTAAATGTTAATCATAATTTAAGCCGAGATTCGTGCAACTTCGTGAAATAATTTAAGCGTAACTTTAGTTTATGAATGCAATGCAAATCAACGTCTTTGTACTTTATGTTTTACAAAATAAACTATGTAAGCTTTAAACGTAATCAAAAACCAGAAACACGATAAGTCTATCCTCTTAATTTTAATTTTAATTAAAGCCCAAAAAAATAAAAAAAAAACAAGCGCTTGCTCAGTTGTAATTTCATTTTGTTTTCCTATAATTTTCTCTACATTTTCAGTTACTTTTCTCATAAATAGCTTGTAAGAAATGGAACCCCAATACCTTAAAAAAAAAAGATAACACCTAAGCCAAGCTGACTTTTCGAAGCATATTTCTCCCCTTGGTGTCGTCTGTGCGTTATTGTTAGTTGGTAAGCAGGACAAAGGAGGCAGTAAGGATAATGTACAGTGTAGCATACGATGATAAGTCAGTCAGTCAGTCAGTCAGTCAGATATTAATGCGTGTTTCCCTTAAGCAAAGTAACTTAACTGGACCAGGATTTGATGATTCAAAAAGTAATTAAAATGTAAAAAGCACGAGACGGAAGTTACTAAGCGGTTGTTCACACACACACACACACAGCATATACTCTTGAATCTTGTCTCAGTCTCAGTCTCTCTCTTTGAAAGCAGCACCCACTCTTAACACACTCACAGTCTGGAACATGAATGCAATTTGAATATATATCAAGGCGAAGATGAATAACAATAATGATTTAGCATAGCTAAATGTGTAGGAAGCGAGCATGAAATGTATTTTTTTACAACAAATTTGTGAAACGAACCTCCGGCAAACAAGCATAATTCGTAATTAAATGTTAAAGGATCGAAACGGATCGGATCGGAGGACGACAAGCAAGCGCACAGTGAGAAGCGAACTAAACCACAAGCAACATTTTCTACATTTTTGCACTAAAATAGAGCTAATCAACTCACACAAACAACATGTAACATACTGAATCTGAATCTGAATCTGAATTCTTTTCGATTACATTTACATACATATATACGGCACTTACCGATTAATTAATTGTTGTACTTGAATCCCCGTCGAAATTCTAGATAATTGTGGTGTAATTGAAATGTGTGTTTTAGTTTATCTTAATGAATCTAATCTAACTAAATATAAATATATACTTACATATACCACATAATGTGACATGAAGTAAACAACAACAAACAAACGTGTTAATCTGTGTTTTAGCCAAGTAAGCGAACAGCTAATAGAGCCATTAGCCATTTAGCCGCAGGCCAACTTTTCCCTCTCCTCGCCGTCGGGGAAATATGGCCGCTTCGAGATCAACATTCGGCCGGGCGCAGGCTGCAAGCAAAAATATGAATATATCCAGAAATCAATATGCAAATTGTATGTAACCAAAACAAAGCATGTAATCTGAATTTAACAATTTTCAAAGTGAATAAATAATAAAGCGAAAAGTAGCTGAATAAACTTAAAATACTCAAAGGAAACGAGTTCGTTTTGCATCAGTCAGCTTCTTGTCTGCTAGGGGGAGGTGTTTTCCAGCCCTGATGGTTTGGTTTTTACATGGAAAATTGGCTTTTACACAGGTAAGTATTGTCAATTGAAGTAGATGTCGCTGTAAACATGTAGAATTATGAGGTAATTCCATGTAGAATTTGTACTTATTTTTTTTGTATTTAATATTTTTGAAAAAAATAACTACTTTAAATAATATTGTGTAAGATTTTATAAATGTAATTCAGCCAAAAAGATGCTCTATAATATGACCTCAAAATTAGTCCACTTGTGTGTATTTTTTTTAACTTCAAAAATAGCCTTAAAATTCCATTTTACTTTGTTAATAAAAAGCATTTTCTGTTTTATTTGGATTTTAATTAATTTAAGACTATCAGTAAAAATGCTATTCAGTTTTGAGCAAAGCTGCTGTGCGCCAATTGATCTACTCTCTACATCTTCTACTAGTTCCCAGAGCCTCGTTTACTTTAGGCACCACCCCGCTGCGACTGTCCCTCGTCGGTGATCTCAGTTCCCGCTGCTGTGGCCGCCGCCTGATGCAGCTGCTTCAGCTCATTGTAGACTCGCAGGGCAAGCTGCATATTGGGCGCCTGCTGGCGTCCCGGAACCTGATGCTCAGGAGGTGGCTGGACGCACATCTTGACCAGCTTTTGCAGCACCTTCGAGAGACGGACGCCACTCAGCAGGCCTGGCTGGAAGGTGCCGCCGCCGAGGAGGACGTGCTCGCAGAATATCTGGAAGTTGTTGTTCTGCTGGATGTGCGTGCAGGAGTGCCTGGCCTCGTCGCACATGCCGCGGCAGGAGTGGAAGTGGCAGTCCTGGCTGGTGCGGCACTTGACGCCCCGCGACAGCCTCTTGTCCAGCTGGCTCTCCACATACACATGCTCGGCACTCTGGTACTTGAGACGGCGCTCCGGTGTGGTCCCAAAGCGATTTACCTGCATCTTGCACATCTTCAGGGGTTCCGGCTTCATTTCATCCAGCCGGAAAATGTATTCCATGATGTTGAGGGCGTGCTTTAGACGCTGCAAGCGATTGGAGGCTCTAAAGGGGGGTTTTTAAATAAATAAATTTGAAAATAATGCAGAGAAATAATAATCACTTACAGATACTGCATAATACTTGGATTGGACTGGACAATCTGCAATCCCTCAGTGGCATAGTAGGGTCCACATGAACCTAGGACAGCTGGGAAAATGGATTCTTCATCGAACAGTTTGCCCATCATATAGTTGTTGTCCTTGAAAAGCCGCCAGAAACTGACCATTTGCTGGGAGTTATCATCGGCGATTTCCTGGTTGACCAAAGCGCGGATCTAGAATGGGAATAAGGGGGTTTATAAATTTAAATAAATATTAATTCATTTATTCCTAATTCCTCCCATCTTACCATATTATCATCCAGTGTGACATTATAGGCCAAAATGACATGCAGCTTGACAATCTCATGGAACTCTTCTAGCTTTGGATAGATGGACTCTCCCTTGCTGTTGGTCCAGCTCAGCTCGTCGTCATTATGCCGGGCCAGCTGGTAAATAAAAAAGAAATATTAAATTACATTGTAGTCATGACAACCTAAAGCCGCAAAAACCCGACCTACCTTCACCGCATACATATCACCGTTCTTCTCGGCCGTGAAGAGTATAGTTTTCATATCATTCAAAGGACACTGGAAGTTGTCGAAGGAAGATTGGGCTCCGCAGAGTTCCTCGCAAAGAGAGCCGCTGTACTCATGCTTTTCGAATTTCTGGCACTAATTATTTAGGATTATAACTAGTAAAACTATTTTACTTGTTAAAGAAAAGAAAGACTTTACCATTAGATTGAGGCTCCTGTGGGACATCAACTTGAAGCAAAACTTGAGGTTGAGGAAGGCGTAGCTGAAAATGCCCACCGCCAGCAGGACCGCAATGAGAACCGTTCGCTGCATACCGAACCGAATTTTCCGACGCAGGGCGGTCAGCATTTTAAACGTTTAAAGTTTTCATTTCGCCAATTTGCCTTTTGCTAACACACCCCATCGCAGGTCCAAAAGTATATACACTTGAAGCTTAGGGGGAGAGAGCTGTCACTGGAGTTTGACACTTGGCCAGGACATGCGCAGAGCAGGGACTTCCGTTTTATCGATAACTATCGCTTAAATGAAACACACACTTGTTTTATTTTGAAATTATTACTTAACGTATAATTCTTTATTTATACTCTCTGCTAAATTGAGCAATTTACTTTACTTAATTCATCAATTTCATTTATTTTTTTGTATTTTTAATAAGTTGTCTTTTAATTTCATTCAAGTGTTTAGAGTTGCTTTCGTTCTTCTTCCGTTTGCTTTTGGTTTCTTTGCTTGTCGTTCTGATTTACTAAAAATTATTTAAATTCAGAATCATATACCTAGGTTCAAGTTTATTGTTGTATATTAATAATATAATTATTATTTCGCATTGCCAGCCATCCTTTTCAACTGGGATCGCCTCGAGAATTGTTGTGTGGCTGTGTCAAGTCTGTTTCTGTTTCTGTGTCTGTAAATGTATCTGTTTCTGGGTTTCTGGGTTCCTGGGGGCCTCTCTAACATTCACCTCTGCGTGTATTTATATACTTAAGATAACCGTTCTGTATGCACAATTTTAACTAGTTATGTACACAACTATATATGTGGCTATGACAAATGCTAGAACGCCGCTCAATCCGAGCCACAAAACTAAGGTACAAATACTTGTAGGTAAAAAAAACGTCGTACAAATAACCGCTAGGGGATAATGTGTAATTGTTAATTGTGTTAATTCTGCTATATATATTTATATATTTATATGTGTGTTGTCAAACGGCATCTCTCGCTAATTCTAGCAGCTGGCTTTGCTTTTGCTTCGGGGTTTCTTGCAGTGTATGTGATTATCCTTTGTCGAGTTGTCAAATCTCCCCCTGCATTTCAAGTATCTGGGTAAGGGTATCTCTTCTGGTAAGTTTTGTGTCCTTTCGCTACGTGAACTTTAAATGTTAAAAAGGTAAAGCCGCCTGGGCTTGGCTATTTCCCATAGTCTGTTTTCCTATTACTGGATAATCTCTCTGTCAGTGTCTCTGTGTGTGTGTGTGTGAGTGTTATTTACGGCTAATTGTTACGGATCTGATCTGTTATTTACAGTTAGAAGTAGTGCACACAACGTATGACCATCGGATCGAACTCACAACCAAAAGTCCTTTCCGTTTCCGTTTCAGCTTCAGTTTCAGCTTCCGGTGCCGTGTTCTTGTTTTCGCCTTTTCCTATTTGTTTTGTGTTTTTTGTATGTCTATACTTTTTGTGTTTTTTAATTTTACGCAATGTTAACATTTTGTCTTTTGATTTTGTTACAAAATCGCGCGGCCGCTTGGCATTTAACTCGTTTGTTTTGCTTTTTAATTTTCAGTTTTCAGTTGTTTTGTTTTTGTTTTCTGTTTCGTCATTCCATTGAACTCATTATTGTTTTTTTTTTTTCGCTTAGTTCATTAAAATATAATGTAAAAAATCTGCAAATTGCATGCTCCTCGTTAATTAATGTGCCATTAAAAAATGTCTATGATTTCTCTATATGTATTCATTCTTATATTTACAGCAGTTTTCTTGTTTTTTCGATTTTGGTTTTTGCTTTTTCGTATGCGAACTTTATTTGTTTGCTGCGGAGGAGGGAGGAGGAGTCCGCTCCCCCACTTCGATCTATTTGTTGTTCATTTACTTAAAACCTTTGTTTTTGGCAGTGCATTTATATTTATTATTTTCGGTTCACTAATTCATAATGATTCGCCTCGGCTAAGGACTACAAATTAAGTTCCCATTTAGTTAGTTAGTCGTAAATTAGGTTATTAATTAATCAACAGCAGTTATGTACAAATTTCTCGTTTTGTTCTCACGCAAGGTACGTCTGATTCAACGGCTATTAAATTAAGTTGGAGTGCTTAGTTTACATTTAGGCTTTTATCTATTTTATCGAATTTCTTTTTTCGAATTTCTAAACTTTCGAAAGCAACTGAGGCTGCAGAGATATACGACGACGACGACGACGACTAGAAAGTATAATTGGAAGACAGTTGTTGGGGGTTAACTTCACTTGAAACGAAACCGAGCAAATTGAAAGTGATTTCTCCATCGAAATTGAGCGAGAAGTTGAGAAAATTGCAGGGGGGTTGTGGCGGGGGAAAAAACGGAAACGTATTTAATCCTTGAGCAAAACGGCTTATTGCTTTATTACAAAATTCGCAAGCAGTCCCTGAAGAAACTCGTTCAATCATAAAAATATGCGCATATCAAATAAATGATAACAAAACTCTCTCACCCTTCCAGCGTAATCTAAACTCTTTTTGTTTTTAATTTTAAACTTTAAACTTCTTTTGTGTGTGTGTGTGCCAAACTACAGTTGCTGTTGTCGTTTGCCTTGCTTTTTCTTGTTAATTAATGGTTAATTATTTATTATTATTTAGTCGCAGTTGCGGTTGCTGAAACTCTAAATCTTGTGGCGCCGCTCCGATCTGATCCATCCTTATAGCTAGCTTTAACTGGTATGTTAGATTGGTTGTTTTTCCTTTTTCTTTAATTTTTTTTGTTAATTTTTTGTTTTGTTTTTTTGGTTTAACTATCATCTAGGCTTGAGTAGGTGTGTGTGTGTGCTTTATTATTTCCATTTGCCTTGGCTCTTAACTATGTATATGGGTTTAGTCAATTTAAATATGCAAATTCAAAACCTTCGCTTAATGTATAAGTTGAATATACAAATGTTCTCCCCTCGCACCTATCTCTTGTGTTTATTATGTATACGCACTGTTAGCTTAAGTAATTCTTTTCATTATTTAAAATAGTCGTTGTTCTGCTTCCTCTTGTGTCTTGTAGCTGTAGATGTGATTCGTATGGGTGAGAATTTTCTGTGCTTTGGGGTTGAGTGGGTTTGTTTTGGTATGGAAAATAGATTAAAGATGTTGAAACTAAGCTTTGGAAATATTTTTAAAAATATTTAGTTTAACAAATATGAAAAATATAATATTTTAGTTATATAAAAACAAAGAAAATCTGGTTTTAATGTGAAGCTTTACTTTTTCCTTTAACAATAAAGAATTTAAAATAGTTGTACTTTAATTAAAACTCCAATTTCTTGAATTAAAACCTATATTTTTTCAAATAAAAATTTATAAAAATTTTCCAAAGCTTACTTTCAATATCCTTAACCCTTTTCCACCCCTAAAAAACCCACCTTTCCCACTGTGCTCGAGTGTCCTTATGTGTGATCCTCGCTTTCAACAGAGCTTTGGCTTAGCACAAAATTAACCTTAATTTCCATCCTTCTTTTTTGGCAGTGTACAAATTGTAATTAAATGTTTTTATGGTTCTCAAGCGGCTGCTATTGCTTTTCCAGTCGCCACACAACTAGTCCTCGTCCAGGCTCTGCGATCGCCGCTTCGAGACCACCAGATACTTGCGGCCAAAGTAGGGTGAATCTGTGGGGATGAGGATGTAGGGCAGGATGTAGGCTCACCCATCGCTCACTTCTTGCGCAGAAAGTCGGTGTACTTGCGTGCTCGCTTGCGCACCCGCTTGAGGGCCGAGCCCAGCCGGAACTGCTCCTCGGTGAGGGCCAGGTCATGGTATGCGGTGTGCTGGTGGTTGTGCTGGTGGTGCGAGTGGGCATGGTGCGCATGGTGGCCATGGCCGTGGCTGTGGTGCGGGTGCGATTGCGATTGCGAGTGCGGCGAGGAGGCAGCGTGATGGTAATGATGCATCTGCACAAAGTCATCGCCGGCGGGATTCACGGAACCCGACAGCGGTGATCCCGGCGACAAGGGCTGCGCCAGCAAATTATGCTCGGAGGCGGCGTCAAAGGACTCAAAGTGATGCAGCTGCTGGTGGTGTGTCAACGGCTGCGGCGAGGGCAGCGACGAGGAGTGCTCGCTGGTCGTCGAGGCCCCACCACCCACTCCCAAATCCAAGCCGGCAAACTCCTTGGGCAGCTCGTCTATGCCCAGCGGCTTGTCAAAGTGCGAGTTTCCGGACATGTTGGTGTAATCGTAGCTGGGATAGGTGTAGGGCAAGTAGCCAGCATGGTGACCCTCGCAGCCCACTTCAGAGCTGCCTGCTCCTCCTCCTCCACCGCCACTCCGGTTGTTGATGAACTTCACCTCGTTGGCATTCCTCTCCAGGCTGCTGCTAAACACTATGTTGATGTTGTTGGAGCTCGTCGACAGATTGATGTTCGTGGGCGAGAGCTGCTCCGTGGAGCTCTGGTTGAGATTGGTCTCCTTGGAGCTGGCCCTGTGGTAGCTCTGGAAGCACTCGGCGGCGTCACTGGAGGCGGTGTTGGTGGTGTTTGTGTTGTTGTTCACCACATTCTGCTGTCCCTGCTGGAAGTTGTTCTTGTACTGAAACTCCAGGGCATTGCTCGGCTGGAAGGGATAGTTCTTGGAGTTGTTCAGGATGTCACTGGCCGTGGCATCGCCCTTGGACAGGTACTGGTGGATGTCCTCGCTGGTGATCTGCAGATCCTGATCCAGGTAGCTGTTGCACTGGATGTAGTTGTAGTTGTTGCTGCAGCAATTGTTGTAGGCCTCGCCGGCATCCTGGTGGAACATCACCGTGGTGGTGGCCTCCTCCTCGAACTCGCAATGGTAGTTACCGCTGCCCTTGCTCCCGCGACTGCCCTTGCTGCCGCGTCGTTTTCGAGCAGCTGCCGCCGAGGTGCTGGGTCCTTCATCGTAAACGGATGTGGAGCTCTTCCAGCAGGTTTCACTCGTAGAGGTGATCTTCCGGCAGGGCTTCTTCTCCGGCTCTGGTTCTGGCACTTGCCAGGCATCCAGCTTGTCCTCTTCTTCCCTCTCGGCAGTTCCTCCTCCGCCGGCGCTTCCCAGGGTTCCTTCTAGTTCAGTGGGTGACCTGCCATCGGCCAGGAAACTCCAGCGGATGGGTGACGGCGAGCAGGCATACTCCGGCAGTTCCGTGCTGCTTAGGGCTCCCTTGGAGCTCTGCCGCTCCAGCGTGGATCCCTGCTCCGGTGCCATGTTCTTGGCCCGATCAAAAATCGAGGTCAGAGAACCCAACTGGCTGTTGGGGCGACTGGCATTGAGGCCCCTCAGCGAAATGGAGGTGTAACTGGGCTGGCGATGCTCCGGCAGCAGACTCCGCTGACTCCGGTGATGCTTTCGCACCAAGGCGGAGGCGGACTTTATCGAGTTGTTGCGACTCAGCGAGGACCTCGACCCATACAGACTCGTGGAGTCCGTCTGGTAGCAGTAGTCCGAGGAGGTGCAGCAGCTGCTGGGTCTGCGCGAAGAGGAGCCGTAGAGATCCTCGGCGAAGCACTGGGCGAGTTCGGTGCGGGAGGAGCTATTGGTGGCCGTGTTGCAGCAGGTGCGACGCACTAGGATCTCCTGCACCTCGCGATCCGTGCAGGCGGGATCCTGGCAGGCGTGCGAGGACAACTCCGTGACAGAGCGATGCCGGCGACTGGTGCACATGGAGGAGGGACGCACCGCCGAATGACTGGCTCCCTGGCCATGGGCACCCGGCAGACTGCCGCTGCCCTGGCGACGCCGCCGATGGCGACTGTGATGGGAGTGCTGGTGGGGATTCGAGTGCGTTGGCGGTGGCTGATGGTGGGTGGTGGCGGCATGCGGCGACGTGTGGCGACTGTGGTGGGGACTATGGCTGTGGCTGTGCTTGCGTTGCTGGCAGTGGTGCAACGACGACGCCGGCGGCTGTGGCGTCATCTGTGGTGGCGGCTGCAATGGCTGTGCTGGCGAGGGATTGGCTTGATCACATACGACTTCCTTCTCATAGCTACAGTGTACGTATTCGTTCGTGGGATACTGGATACGGGACTGGTGGAGCACCTGCTGCTGCTGCTGGAGGAGTTGCTGCTGCTGCTGCTGTTGCTGTTGCTGATGGTGGCCCAGCTGCTGGTGCTCCTCAGCGCGACTCGTGGAACGAACACTGGCAGAGTCAGGAGGCGAGGCGCTCCTCAGTCAAGGCCCGCTGCTCGGGCAGACAGGTGGAGGCTGACGAGGGTGATGGGGCGCAGAGGCAGCGCTCCGGCCCTGGTGTGTACTTCGGCCGCCGTCTAAAAATCGCTCGGATGCAGCTGCAGTGGGTCAACGTTGTTGTTGTTGTTGTTGTTGTTGTTGGTGGTGGCATTGGGCGGAGGTGGCAATAAAAGCACAATACAAAAAATATACCAAAGTCGAGAACACAAAAGAGAAGCAATTAATATGGCTTGCCAAATTGTTGGGGTTCCTCTGGATCGTTAGTATTTAATTTTAAATATTTTTTGGTTTTCCTTTTAATTATTTTTTGATTGTACTGGTTTTTGGGCGTTTCACTACTACGACTAATTAAAATGGTGCATGCAAAAAAGTCCATGCCAATAATACGCATGCAATAATTATGTTGGCGGCCATAAAAACATCCAACTTTCCATGCACAGTCTGTGAAAAACCAACAAAACACAGGGCCTCCACAGGGCGTTGATGAACTCGAAAGAGGGCTGCTGCTTGATTGATGGTCTGATTGATTGATTAATTAATTTACTGAAATGATATTCATTGTTGAAATGTTTCTCTTTTTACTTGAAATGATTTTTAATGACCGATTTCAGAGATACAGTTGCAATGAAAATAAGAGGATTAAAAATATGTTTAAGAATTTATTAAAAATATATATTTTTTTTTCTAAAAGTATTATTTATAGTTTGTTT
>JAEIII010018338.1:0-10746 GCA_018905755.1 Drosophila ohnishii | reverse complement strand
GTCATAGCTGAGCAGCTCAGACTTATTCAAATTGAAACTAAAATATCCTTTTATCTGTGTACTTTCAGTATTTCTATATATTATACTAACAAATCAATTTTACATTAAGTTGAATCATGTATTAGTCATCTTGTGATTTGTTTTCAAAGTTTTTAAATTCTATTTCAGGTTTACGACCTTGATCTAACCACAAGAGGCTAACGGCCTTTAAGAAAAATTCCGATTTGCATACAACCCACTATATAATTACCATTTATATATATACCAAAAGTACCGGGCTTTCAGTTTAACTTAAAGTTTGCTACGTGCACTTAAGCCCACTCCTCTTCCTCCTCATAAACCACAGCGTGCGACATCGCGCATACGCCATGTATGCCCGCCTTTAAAACGGATTAAGCCAGGGTCTTAGCCAGGCGGCGTAATTAAAAAACCTTAAAGCAAGTGCACCGGGGGGATTGAAAACATCCATAAAGAACTTGTGTGCCAGGCGGAGGAGCGTGAAAGATGAAATTTAAGCCCTGGACATGCCAGTGACAAGCTGTCTCGCCATCGACTGGCTGTCTTTGCTCCCGCTCCTAGACCAGTGCCAGTGCCAGAGCCAGGTCCTGCTTCTGCTCCTTCTACGCTTTCGTTCTCCTGGTGACAGTGAAGCCATTCAAGCGTGCACACACAGGCATCAATGAAAGTTTGTTGCCGTGGTCAAGTTTTGGCAGCTGAGCTGGCCTTAATTTCTTAACAACTTATAAATTCGAAAATTGCCACAGCAACTTTAACCAATTTGCCGCCAGTGGCCTTGTCTATCCGTTACCTGTTGGCCATAACCAGCACGAACTTACACATATATATATCCTTGACGTCATTAGACAAACCAAATAAAAACAAAAAAAAAAGGACAGAGCATAACAACAAATTAGGCTTACAGTCCCGTGTAACGCCTACTAACTGGCCAAAGCGAGAGAGCTGCAGAGGCGTAACGAATATGGAGAAAAATTGTACATTGAATACCCGTATATTGTCCGTTGATAAGGGACAACTATCTTATCAGATACAGATACAGATACAGATACAGCTGGAGATACCACCGCAGATACACAGGCAAGCGAAACGAAAGCCCAACTTTCACTCTCAGGAAATGCAAAAAAAAAATAAATAAAAATAAAAATAAAATCCAGGAGAACCCAAATCAGAGAGCTCTTCAAACTAGTTTGGCCTTTGACCTGGCAAACTTTTGTATATTTCTGTGGTGCCTGCGCCCCACCAGGCGGCAAGGGCAAACAATCACAGATTTAATAAGCCAAGCCCCAAGAATGGAGAGAAATATCAACTCGAATGGCAAATATTCAACAGGCGGCAGTTGGGGACTGGATGTGGGTCTGGGTCTGGTTGCCTTTTGCCTGCTTTCTTTGGCTTTGACTTTGGCTTTAGTGTTTAAATGGCTAGGATTAGGGCCGAAAGACGCTTTAACTGCGAATTTCCAGGCTTTGGCCTGATGCGATTACTTATCAAATTGGATTTCTTCATCGCCTCCCTCGGCTTTCCATTCAAACTTGTTGCGAGTTTTGTGGATGGCTTAAAGTGACATCAGACACGTCTTTAAGGGGAACGTTATTTTTAAGTGCGAAATTAGAGATGAGTTTGAAGAACAACTTAAAACTTATTAATTGATATTTTATTAGTACTAAAAGTAATGGTCAAAATTAGTGCCAATATAAAACATAAAAATTTTATATTCTGGATAATCAAAGGTAAAAATGTCTGGGAAAAATATGAATATAATGATGAGCTCTTTGATAATATGTACTAATTTTTATTTCTACAATAACAGGCATTATTAAACCAATGCAAAAAATATTAAATAAAATACAATCGATTTATTTTGCAGTACTTATAATACTAATAAAATGTTCCAGAAATTTGTTAACGGAAATATGGATCTAATCGTGTAAAAAATATTTTTAAAATAGAAATTTTCTTGAATTTTATTTTTAACTTATTTTTTTTATGGCTACCTAAAGCAAATGAGTAGTATTACGGTTAATTTTAGCAGAGAAAGATACTTTTTAATTATTTATTAATTGTTCCTAGAACGCCCAATGCATATTAGTTGCATGTAGTTTATTTAATAAAATTGATTTAATTTGAATAGAGATTCCTACATAATAAATATACTTGTTGATCCGTAATAATAAATTATTAAGAAAACTGTTTAATATAGAAAATTTATAAATTTGAATAAAAATTTATACGTTTACATAGAATAAACCAAGATCAAAGCTACATTTTTAGAATCAAATAGGTATATTTTTACCTCATATTCGCATTTATAATTATTTATTGCATTAATTCATAAAAGCTTAATTATTTTGTATCAATTTTATATTATTATTATTTTATATATATTGAATACTTGTTGATCCATAATAATAAATCATTAAGAAATCTGTTAAATATAGAATATTTATAAATTTAAAAAAGAGCATTGTGTTGACATAGAATAAACCTAGACCAAAGCTATATTTTTAGAATCTAAAAATGTATTTCTACCTCTAATTTGCATTTACAATTCATTTTTGAATTAATTCAGAAAAGCTTTATTATTTATTGTTTTTATTATTATTGTCGCTTGGATTATTTATTTATTGTATATTATAAAACTGTGCAACGAAATCACTAAAACTTAACTTTAGTTTTAAAACATTCCACCAATCTTTACTGGCATTTTCCCCCCAAAACCAGATTAATTAATATCTCAAGCTTACCTTATCACCCCTGAATTCTTTCCAACTTGTAGAGCACAAAACTTGACCGTTATATATTGTTTTCGAGTGATTTTTGATTGTTTACTTTTAGCCAAAGTCTGGATAATTAATCATCTCCTTTGCCGCACAGATCATTAATATTCAAAGCAAAACTTTGGAAACACACTTTCAGCAAATATGCAAATCCAGCGAAAAGTTAAACACCGGCCAGCCGCCGCAATAATCGAATTCAAGGTCTTACTTTTCCAAATATTTTGCTGTTTTTGTTTGTAATATTTATGCGCGAGACAATCGAATGAAACTCATTTTTAATGCAAAGTTCGGAGACACACAAAACACAAAATAAAACCGGGATCCGACAACCGAATTTGGTATGGAAATCAGCAAACAAACTCGCAAACCACCGCCAAAAAAGACCGCTTAGGAGCTGCTAGAAGGACCGCTTGCCACAACGACAGGATAGCCAATGCTAGACGATGCGCCATTCAACGCTACCATATGTTAGCAATTCCTGCCCGTCCGCGATACCACGGTTGTTGCTGCAGGGAAAGCTCAGCTTCGCCTCGGACTCGTCCTGCTTCGGGTGGGTGAAACGACGGACAGACGGAAAGCTCTCCTCCGACCTGTGTTATCAGTGGGCGGCGTGCTGCGGCTGATAACGAGCTGGCCAGTAATTATCAAGGGTATGCCAAAGGGAAGTGTCCACTATGTCAACGGGTTGGTTGAAAAGCTTTTTATCGAGCACAGGAAATCAGGAAAAATTCAATTAAATTTATGAGAGAAAAGGGTGGAGAGGAAATTGTGTGGCTTTGAAAATTTGATTGCTGAGAAGGTAAATTTTTTTTATAGTTTAATGAAAGGGAAAAACACTTAAGTTATTATTAATATATTTAAAAAAATATAGAAATATATAGAGTACAAGAGTATTCTCTTTCTCTCTGAGGGAGGCACCGCTTACACTCCCCTTTAAGGACAGGCCTTCCTTTAGATTGATTCCCTGCTGGACGTGCGAAAACATTGCAGCTTTTCGCGTTCATTTGACGTAGAGCTACCCTGAGGCAAGGTACTTTACTTTACTTAATGCTCGCCAACCGGCTTTGGTGTCCTTGTGCAGCAGCAGCAGCACTTGACATTTGCCCGATCAACCAACCATTTCCTCCCTCAAAACCTGTTGAGCTTAATACCAGCATTGGAAAAGACTGGAACAGCTCTGCAATCCGTTTTGTGCTCCTGGCATATTGTTGAGGAGCACTTTTGTTTATGTCCGTATGGTGGAGTTTGTTATTAGCTACCTCTTGGTTTTCAAGGACATCAAGTATATGCAGTGGTGACAAGGTAATTAGGAAGGTTAAGTATTTAATACTAATTAATATTTTATTTATTTTATAATTTATAATTTGAATAAACCCAAAGATTTATATCATTACACTTACTCACATTTTATGTTCAATTCCATATTTCCCATTAAAAAACTGTTTTTTCTACTTCATTAACATGTTAACTTTTATTTGAATGATTTTGATGTGAATTGAATTCTTAATTGTCCATTGAATCCTCTCACCCAATAAGGCACATTCCATATTTCTGTACAGAAAACTTTCAAAAGAAACAACTCAAAAACGATAATAAATATAAAATCAATTTCGGTTTAATCAAACTTATTAAAAATAAACTTATACAGTCAAATCCAAATTAAATAGGGACTCTGCTAAAACTTTTCAGTCGAACCAAATTTAAAAAAATACTGGGACTTGGATTGGGTTTATGCTTACGACTACACTTGGGCGGTAATAATACAAATAACACTTACAGACGATCCATTACATGCCTAAGTTTGGTGTGGTTTTTGCGCGAATCCTTAAACTAGGTTACACAACAGCTTAAAACTTACTTTTTCGAGGGGGGAAATGGGGGGTAAATGGTACAGGTAATTTTTTAACTCTAAAAATGGATCTCATGCTCCTAGAAAATGTCTTCGATTTATGGCTTCACTTAAGCTAAGGGTGCTTTCCTCCACCTCAATGATGCCGCGCATGCGCTCTCTTGGGCTTCTGCATCGTTGGCCAGTCTAATCTGGCCAAAGAAGGCAGACCATTGGCATCATTACTATTATTATTTGTGATAGAATTCTGCAACGATGTGGTTGGCGCTTGGAGGTTAAAATCCGATGGCAACACTATGGGCTGCAATGTGCTGTAGTTGACCATCGGTGGCGAGACGGGTGCATAGCTCAGGCGTCCCGTCAGGCTGTGGCTATTATTATTGGTGGGTAGGTTCGAGGAGTTGGGCACAGGCAATGGAGATGGCAGAGTAGGGGCCACGTTCATATTGAGTCCAGGACTTCTAAAAAGAGAGCTTAGATTAGTTGTCAAGTCTAAAAAAAACCTTTTTAAATGGGTGATATTTTGGAATATAATTTTAGGTGAGTTTTAACAGAGCAATAAAATATAATTTGTGGTTTTTCAAACCGATTAAAATGCATAAAAATATTTGTTTTAAAAAAGGAAACCCAAAACCCAATTGATATTCCGTTAGTAAAAATTTCTAAACTATTTCTAAGACTACTCTTTTTCTTTCTAATTTCTAAAAATTTTGGTGAACCTTTAAAAAAGAGATGTGCTTTCATTTGTCTAGCCCAGACCTTGACTATTTCTTGGCTGAATCGCCCTTGCTTAGCTTAACTTTCATATTGACCGTCACTAGGGGCATCTTAGAGCTTAGAGGGGGAATGAGAGAGAATGTTATGACATCGAGGCTTTTATGTACAGCAAGGTTTGAATGTTTAAGATGATTTACAAGTAAATTCCTTACCTTTGCTGAGTTATTGTAAAGACGGACTTGCTTACAATCCGCTTGCCCGTGTGCCAAATGCGTCCTATATACTTGATTCGCTGAATGGCAATGATGGCCAGGGCAACAGTCCTGCAAGGAGAAAAAAAATTTCATTTACATATTTTATATTGTTTTATATTTTGTATATTTTATAATTTATTCTAATTACTCACTTGAACTTTTTTTTAATATTCCGCTGGCTGCCAGTCTGTGCTCCTCGCAGATTTTGCAAAGCCAGCTGCTCACTGGCCTGGTATCCCTCCAAGGTGAGCTTCAAATACCGCTTCTGGTAGACCAAAGCCTTGCGATGCGACTCCACGCGCAGATAGCGACCAATCAGCTGCCGGCAGCGCTCCTCCAGCTCGGTTACATTGGTATTGCCAGAGCCACTCATCAACTCCTCGCACTTCTTCTGCAGCGCCAGTCTTTCGCCCACCAAAAACTGCACCGTCTCGGCCATCTGCTTGTTCTCCTGGGTATTCTCCACCAGCAGCGTGTTGATCTCCTTCATCTTCTGCAGAAACTGGGCCGGCACAGTGTCATCAGTGGTGCTGTGGGCCAACCGATCGTTGGCCTGGGCCAGGGCCTCGGCCAGCTTGGCTTCCCTCTGACCCGAGCGACTCACATCAAAGCGGAGTTGGACGATCTTTTGATCCAGAGAGTCTTTGGCCGCTTCGGCGGCTAAAAGCTTAGAGCGCAGCTCATGGATCTCGGCCTGAAGCTGGACATTCTCCTGATGCTGGCGGGTGCGAGTGGTGGCCCTGCGGGTCTCCGCCTCTTGCAGGGTGACCAGCCTTGCCTCCAGACTCTCAACTTCACTGGCTTGAAGGGTTAGCCGCTCGTTGAAGTGTTCCAGTTCGGCTTCTGCTGACTCCTTGTCCCGGGAAAGCTTCTCCATCTCCTGCTTGAGTCGCTCACAGTAAGCCACTCGCTCTTGGAGCTCCGTTTCGTAACGCTGGCGCTCTCGCTCGCTGCTACGCTGAGCATCCGCTGATCTCTCGCGCTCTCGTTCGTTTTGAGCCACGAGCATCTTGATCTCACTGCGCAGCCGGTCGCCGAGTTCCGACTCGAAGTCAGCACGCGGGGATTTGCGTGGAGAGTCTCCGGGAGACTTGAGCAGCAGAGAACTGTTTCTTCGACTTTCCGCTCTTTGCAAAGATGTTAGTTGAGTTTGAAGACGCTCGCAGCGCTCGCGTTCCTGGTCCAGCTGCTTGTGGAGCTCATCCTCTGCATCGAGAGCGGTTTCCAGGCGCTTTCTCATTGCCTCAATGATGATTACATCCTGCTCTTGGATGTCCTGTGAATGCTGCTTCTCTCCGAGTAGCTCCTTGCTCAAGGCCTCGCATTGTTCACGCTCCACGGCCAGCTGAGCTCGGAGTGCCTCCAGCTGATTCAGCAACTCCCGCTCGCCGGTAAAGTTCTCGTCGTCAGTGCCATTGCCAGTGCCAGGTAACAGGTGCTCCTCCTCCTCCGTTTGCACCTCCTTTTGCTGCTGCTTCTTGTCCAGATTGTTCTCGTCTTCACTTTCAATGGCCTTGAGAATATTCGAGTCTAGTTGGGCGGAGTAGTTCAGCTCTTTTTCCACCTGTTGGGCAATCTCATCCACGGAGTACTGCTTCGAGCTGTTCTCGCTGTTCTTGAGACGCTCTAGATCCCTTTCTAAGGTGAGAACCTGAAGTTCCAACTCCCCGCAGCGTCGGAGGGCAGCCTGCAGCTGATCTGCCTTGACTTTCACCTCCGCATTGAGGGCTTCAAGCTCTCGCTTGCGAGCAGCAGCAGCATCCTCGCAGTGGCCATGGGCAACGCTTACATAATTTAGTTCCTTGCGGAGATTCTCACGCTCGGCGGCCTCCTGGGTAGCAACCTCCAGGATCTTGGATTCCAGGGACTCAATGCGAAGTCTATATTTCTGCTCACTTTCTTGGTGACTTTGTGACTGACGGCTGACTTGCTCCTTCTCCTGCTCCAGCTGATGCCGCAGATCCTGCAAGTTCTTCTCTGATTCACTCTGCTGGCGCTGCTTCTCCTGCTCCAAAGTGGAAACCTTCTGCCGCAATTGTTGGACTTCCGGTGGAGTCATGGGTCTGGGCATCTCCGGTGTTCGCATCACCAGCATGCTGGGTGTCTTGACCTTGGAGTCTTCTGTGAGGTTGGAAAAGTTGATCTGCCGAGGCACCAGGCCAGGTGTGAGGCCATCGCTGCTCTGGGCAGTAACTCCCAAGGCCTGGAAGTAGTGGGGATGCTCAAAGGTGTTCACCGGATACGGGGCTATAAAACCACTCAAGTCATCGGTTCGCTTGTGGGTTAAATTAGCCACAACCTCCTTGGATGTCTCCTGTAAAGGAAGAAATATCAATCATACATCATTTTCTTTATTAAAAACAAAGGAAACTCACCATTGTCTGATGCAGGAAGCCACCCGCACCGTCGGTCATGTGCAGGGGAGCATTCAGGCTGCGCATGGCCGCTCGCCGATCCACATCCGGCTCGGGGAACTCGGTAATCGATCCTATATCGCTGAGAGTGCGTGCACTTAGCTTTCCTCCCGCTCCTCCTTCTCCTCCTCCTGCCGGCGATGAAGCCGGGCTGACATCCTGTGCTTGAGTAGCCTGCAGCAGCTCCTTCTCCTTGGCATCTAGCTGATCGCGCAGATGATCAATTTCATCATTTTTGTCCGCCAGCATGGTTTGCATGAGATCGGGCAAGGCCAGTCGATTGATCATCTCCGTGCGTATTTTCTCCTTCAGCTTGCCTATCTCGGCGCCCTTTTGTTGAACCTCCGCCTTCAGCTTGTCCACCAAACTGCGATCTGGCTGGGTGCGCACTGTGACCTCTGCTTCCAGCCGCATGATCTCCTCTTTGCTGCGCTGCAGCTGCTGCCGCATGGTGGCCATCTGCTTATCCCTAGCACATAATTGCTCGCTGAGATTCTGCACCTCACCCTGGAGTTCATGGACCTTGGTGGTCAGATCGGAGGTGCCAGCACGATGTAGCTGCTCGGCCCGCTGCCGTTGCTCCTCCAGGCGATTCTGAAGCGTGGATATGCGATGGGTCTGCTCATCCATGCGACCCTGCAGTGAGTCCCGCTCATGTTGGAGATCCTAGAAAGGAAGAAGAGTTGTTTTTAATTTAATGTTTGTTAGTGGTACAAATTTATTAATTTCTAAATTTTTTTCTAGAAAAAAATACTCCGTTTTTTTTAAACTATTTTATTTTGTATTTAAATTCTAGAAAAAAGAAAATTTTATAAGTGTTCAAGTGGCTCTGCAATAGATCTTCCTTATGTATATTTTCTTTTCTGGTATGTGTGGGTGCAAGTCCAATGACCGACCGCTTGACCGTTGGCTTCATCTGCATTTAACCCTTTCCAACTTCAATTAAAGTGGAAGTATTCCATATCTCTTCATTGCACAGTAGGTTGTGTGTGTGGGAAATAATTTAAATTGTTTAAATTGTGCCAGCTTTGCTGGTAAATGTAAAAGATAACTAACTATGAGTAATGTTGTTAACGTCATGCCGTTGTTCTTATCTTAATTTTATGAGGTTTTGCGTGGAATAATTAAAAAAATTTAAATAAAAGAAAATGTTTTGCTGTATTTGTTTTTAAAGTATTTGTTTCTCTGTTTCTGTTTAAATTATATATATTTGAATTGTTTATTAACTTAAAGAAAAATCAAAGGTTTATCCCTATTGCCTATTTACATTTTTAAAAGAATCAAAATATTTTAACAATTTATATATTAATTTATTAATATACATTATGCATTTTTAATATATTTATTTTAGTTCATTAATATTTGAATTCAAAATTTATTCCCCACTGTTCCTCAGTATCTCTTTGCTTTCGCCTCTGGTGTTTACTCGTTTTTGATCCATTTAAGTATATATTTATGCGGGCATATGAACGCAGCTTCCCCCAATGCAACCGCTCCAGGCCCCACCTCCGACGAGTATCCAGCATCCCGAACGTAGCAAATCACTCTCCCCGTTCTCCAAACAACGCAGCGGGATGCGTGCCATAACATAATGGAATTTATTGAGGCATTACAGCATCATATTAGTGTTTCAATTTTGGGGAGAATGCACATTGTAAACAAAGCTGCACTTCTACGCATTCCTTTTCAAGGAGTGACAAAAGGTCCAGGCACTCAGCAGGAGGATGATGGAACTGTGGCAGGTGCCAACGAAGGCGCCAAATGATTTGTTTTTATTATCATTTCGATTTTTCAAGTGGAAAGAAAATAGTGCCCAGGCTATTTTTGAAGTGGAACGAACCGGGCAAAATGGGGAAAAGGGAACAGGAACGGCCAACGATTTATTTATGACATCGAGTGTGCCAAATTCCCGCAAAAATCACAAATATCTCTGCCACAACAAGCCCACAATGACCACAGTGAATGCATGGACAAAACATTATGGCAACGGGCGACCACAACAAATTCAATTATTTTATATTATATTTATATTATGGTTGCCTTGAAAAAAACACTGTATTCATCAAAATAAACAAACACTAGCTGCCACAGGCACATCAATTTGTCGCACAGAGAGCTCAGTTTTCGGGGGAACCTTGATCTGATATTAAAAATATTCACTTGAAAAACTCACTCGCAGGGGTATCTTTGGATACTGAAACATTTCCGGAACCTCAGCTACTTGCAGTCTTTATTTTGAGTAGTCTTTTATATTTCTTCTATATAGATTTATCTCTTGGACAGCCATATATATCTTTATTCAGTTGCGATATAAATTTATATATAAGAAAGCAAACATTTTCTCCGGTTCTGGCGTTCACAGTGCCATTCGGAAGGCAACTGAGTAATGTTTTCGATCGAGAAAGACAAGAGCATATGTGCAAGGGTACGGAGAGGGCTATCAAGAGGAAAAACAGAGCAGAGAAGCATCTAAATATAGGGAAAGAGCATTCTTTGAAATTTTAAATCAGCGCTTTAGTAGGGACACAAACCTAACAGAATCTTTTTCGAAAACTTGATGAACTAAAAATTGTGCTAGATCTTAAGCTGTGGCACAAACCAGGCTGATTTTAATTACAAAATGTTTACCAACAAAATTACTAAAAGATTTAACAAAATATATAATTAATTAAATTAAAGGGAACTAATAAAAAATTTTAATAATTATAAATGTTAATATT
>JAEIII010018327.1:0-40485 GCA_018905755.1 Drosophila ohnishii | reverse complement strand
TGGTTCAAAAGTTATGATTTTTGCAACGCTAAATGAGAAAAGGCGCTACTGTGCGGCGGCTCCTTTTTCGTCCTTTTCAAAGTTGCCATTGGGTGTCGAAGAGGATTGCCGCGTGATATGCTGAAATTATTTGTAAATCATTCAATTGAAAAGCCTCAATTACTACTTTGAGAGCTACATCATTTCCGATTAAATGTGACTTCAAATGTTTATTTGATTAATTCTGAATTAAGAGAGATTAATCACTTGAAATGTGGGAATTGCAACAGATTAAAAGTTGAGGTTTTCATTTCACTTAAATTGACAGTTTCTACGTACAAAGCTGTGCCATGAATTGTTTTTATTATAATTAGTTTTTTTATATTCGAACAGAGAACCCTATATTCATGTAAGAAGTATCTTACACTCCCAAATCTTCTTCTCACTCCAACACAACTATGGTTGTTACTCCTGTTGGATGATTTCCATACGGAATATTCCGAAATTGAGATTGACATGAGTCTTTGCCTTGCTGGCTTCTCACAGGAGTGTGTGATTGCCCCATGTCCTGCCCTGGCTGGCTTCCATTCTGGCCGCTTGCCCCCTCGATAACATCCTTTTGCCTGCTCGGCATTATCCCTGTTGGGCAAGGACCAATCAATGGCGTCTGGCCTGATCTGATGTCTGTGTGCGCTCGTGCGTGCGACACATGTTTTAATTAATAAATGCCATTGTCAAATCACCTGACATTAGGCCATGACGACGGCAAGGATCTGAAAAATTCGCCTCATAAGTTATGGTAGCTGGATGGCTAACCTTACCGTTACCGGACCATACAAAATTAGCGTCATTATGGCAGAAACAGTTGCACGCCTTCCAGCTATCTTCCTGCACACATATAGTATATATATATTTGTCTAATAACAACAACAATCATGCCTAATGCTGATGATGATGGGCACGCACTGAAAGCAAATCAAACGTAGGGCACGATAAACTAAATTGAGAGTATATAGAGGTCTACGAGTGTGAGAGGAGATGCGCAGTGGAAAAAGTCCTGGAAAGAACACATTAAAATAGAGGAAACTGTATTTTTGAAAGAGGTATTTCTATCTTTGTAACATTGGTTTTAATTTATATTTAAATTTTATTGATTTTTATATTTTATATATTTTAAATCATTGATATTCTTATAACAAATTTAGCTTTTCTCCGACAGGAAATCTGAAAGTCAACATTTATAAATCATATTAGTATGCTGCACTTATTTAATAAATAACTTAAAGCAAATTAACATTTTAATTATTATATTTTATAGAAGAAATATATCTTAACGTACCTTTCTTAGTTTGTAACAAGAAAGAAAACTGATTTCGGAAAGTCAACATTTTTAGATCCTTGCAGTTTGCCAAAGGATTGAGGCATCGAATTAAAAATCGATAATAACTAAGCCAAAAATTAATTAATTTTAATTCGGAAAGCGGTGTTATGTTAGTTACTAAGTTAACAAATCTACATACTAATCAAAAATATATATATATTATTATTAAAAGGGTCAGAAATAAATCTTTCACTGCTTTGCAAGCTTCTAACTTAAATTATAAGGGTATAAAAAATATTAAATCAAGAGATTGCCTGGATATACCATACTTAATTTCTATTAAATAAAATTACAAATAATAATACAAATTTTTAAACATTTTTTTCTGTCAGTGCAAGAGCCCTGTTAATGTAAACGTGTGTGTGTGTCGCACGTAACAAATAAATGGCCTCTGCCTGGCGGCTAAGCAGCCGAAAAGTAGGCAACATTGCGACTTTCCCAACTGCATAGCCATCTTTTATGCCCTCCCTTTTGTTAGCCAGCGAATGTATCTTTTTATTTGCACAGCATTTACATGATGTGCTTGCGGATTTTATTTATTTATTTTGGTGGTTCGCCTCTTTTCGGTTTTCCCAAAGTCGCTTGAACTGTGCGCTGAGCTCATTAGGGCCATATAAATCAAGAGATGTATTTATTTTTATTTATGAACCACAGCTGTGACGCCTCACACAAACACACAGAGCAGAAACACACACATGTATCATACCCTCCTCGAAGGGTAGGGGCGGGGAATTGGCCAATTTAGTGGCCACAAACAAATTGCTCTAGATTTGTGTACTCTACAATGGCAATACACTGCATCCGTTCACTAATTGGAAACTATTAGCGCCGAACGAAACCATTTGCCCGCAGATAATTTTCTTAATATCCGACTATATATTACACGGAAGCTTACATTGGAAGGGTATTTGGGAGTCGGCTTAGTCTGGCAGCTTTATAGCAGCTCTTGTTTCTTATTCACAGTATTATTACTGGCCGAACCGCATAATGAGTGTCCTTAGCTGGCGGCCATAAAATATATATCCTCCTGCCAACACGCACAAATACTCATGCGCTGGAAAAAATATATATATGTATTGATGAAATACACATATACATATTATAGAAAGCCTTAATGAAGTTATCTTAAATTAAAAGTTCAGGGAAGTTTAATTCATTCATAAATAGCAGATTCAAATTCAGAATGATTTCCACATGGAATAAAGTAATCTTATTATAGGTTGAATCCTTTTTTAAGTTTATTTCTTCCTGTATACGTAAACGCTTTTATATGTGCGGCCAAAAACAATCGATTATTTAAAATAATAAACGTGAAAAAATGTTGAAATTGTTCGATTGCCGGCAGATGAACCAACGAGACTCGCGGATCCACAAACGAGTCCATAACAAACACCATATCCAAGGGGCAGGTGGCTCGGGAGGGGGTAAATGGTTAAGGGGTACGTGGTGCGGGATGTGGATGTGTATAAGGACATAGACCGAACAGACAAACAGTTGATTGAATATTTGCGCGTCGTAATCATTGAAATGTATGGCATTCCAATTGATGTAAAAGGTACAACAAAGGCAATAAAAAATGAAAACAAAAAATATGATGTGCAGGTGGGATAAAGCCACGTGTTTTAAATATGATTTGGTGGATTTATATCCTCAATTTGCATTTGCGGCTCATTAATTTTATTTGCTCGCTCTGATTATATGTAACTCCCTTAGTAATAAGCAAAATATGGCTTTAGATTGAAACGCTTGAGTCCAAAGTGCCATTAATCAAACATAATTAATTGCTATACAGTTTTGTCAAAGAGCCCTTGATGCTCAGTTTTTATTTAATTTATTTAATGATTTGTATACAATAGGATTTTAATTGTGTTTTCAAGAGTCCCAATTATTGATTTCAAGTAATTTATTTGTTAGCTTTACACACAGTGATTAAATTAGTTTATTATTTTAAACTGAAAGTGCATTTTCCGTTTAATGCTAATCGAAATAACGAGATGAATGGTCACTAATTGAATCTTTAATCATAGTCGGCACGAAATGCAAATGAAATGGCCTTTGATGTGGCATAATAAACTCATTTGATGCAGCTCCCAGACACTCAATAGCCCTGGGGTGAGTGAGCTCTTGCCACCTGCAAGACAAAAGTTTGATTTATGGGGCCATAACTTTGTGTGTCATGTCGGGAATGCCTCTCGATTTCGTCCTGGCTGTCTCTCTCCCTGATGATATTTTGTATTTTTCGGTTGCCTTTGCCTAAGCTACACGCACTCTCGAGCCCGAAAGGACTGACACACACGGCTGCGATAAAACTCGGACCCCGCAGTGGAGACAGTTAACCAACCTCAAAGGGCATGTTCGTACGAGCCAGGCCCGGCCCTGACCCCTTGAACCCGGCTGACAGTTGTTCAAAGTTATGCTGCCGTAGTTGTAGCTATATCCAGATGACATCCACCAGATATAGGGCTCACACACAGATACACACGCTCGCCAGCTCGCTGAATATGACGAGTTTTTTTTTTTTTTTCTTTTCTGTGGGCGAAAAAGTTTCGCTTGGTTTTTTCGTTCTTTTTTTTTTTGGCTTTTTGGGCGGCAGCAAAAAGGGACACAAGTAATTGAATTTCAATCGCACACACACACACGCGGGGCAATTGCTTGTGCATATGTATTTGCAGTACACAAAGTGAAACGACAAACAACTCGTAATGCGGAATTTTCATATTAAATCCGCTTTTCAGCAGCCGCTCAAATACTCTCGAAGCGTGCGAGTGTGTGTGCTTTGCGCATCTTTTCGAGTGAGTTGAAAATAATGGCAATTTAATTCAGGGTCACTAATTTTTCTGCCACATCGCACAAGAAGACCGCATCAGCATCCAAGCCGAGTTGAAGCCAGGCCAAGCCAAGCCATGGCGAGGCGGAAAGCGAAAGGCGACATTGCTCATACGCCACGTTGACAGCTTAGCCCATGAATTTCGCTCCTCCTGCTTGTGCGTGTGTGTGTGTGTGCGTGTCTTAGCATTACTGGCTGACTTCTTAAGCTGTTTAATCTAATGTAGCGCAACGCTGACACTCCAGGCCAGCGGACTGAAAGCCAAACACCAGCAGCCACTTTTAAGCACTTTGAAACTCATTTCCTACACTCAGCCACATTGACATGCACACAACTATGGTCGGTTGGGTGAAGTGTGTGTGTGTGTAAGTAGTGGATAGGGTGTGCCAAGAGAGAATCGATTTTATTTTGAATAGAATAATAGATTTTAATGATAATTTCGAAAGAAAGAACTTGAAAATACTTATATTACATTAACTAAGATTAAATAAAAGATTATAAAAACCATCAACTATTGAGCCACCTTAATTCCAGTGCGGGTATAAGGTGGAGTCTATATAACAACTTCAGTTCCAGGGGCCTAAGCTCCGCTTGTTGGCCGCTGGTTCCGGTCACACATATGGCAGGACCTCAAATGTGGCCTAGCCACTCTAAGGCTGCACTTTAAATTGGCTGAAAGTCTGGGGTACTGGGCGAACTGCAGATACCCTTTTGAGAATCACCCACTATTTGGGCGCCAGTGTGCCGCACTTATATGTGTATAAATTGTCCCTTACGGGCAAGCATCGATCTGTCCCGCCCCCTAATTGATGACCGCATTTATACTCGACCTTCATCCTTTTTTCTCTGAATTTTTTTTGCGGCTCTCTGTTTACTTAGCCCTTGGTCCCTTTTCGGTCCATTTCGGGCCACGTTTCCGTTCATTTCACTTTCACATGGCCAATTGCTAATTTGCAATTTTTCGCCCAAGTGTGTGACGAAGTGTTTGTGTAAGTGGCATACTTTACAAGTCAGAAGGCAGGACTTTATTTTCACTTTGTATTGTAAATACATTTATATGAAGCTCATTGGCTTCCGGTTTCGGCTTCGGTTGTCAGCGGCAACGGAAACGTAATCTGCCTGTCATCCACCCAGCATCACCATCAGCCACCGTCAGCCACCAGCCAGCAGTCAACAGTCACCAGTCAACAGTCACCAGTCAGCAGTCACCAGTTACTTTTCCCCATTCTCGTACTCCCTGCCAGGCTGCCAGTGTCCGTCTTTATCTTGGGTATTTCCGCGGATCGGTATTGGCTTTCAGCTGCGGTTTGCGTTTGATTTCCTGTTTGTCTCCGAGTCGCTTCCTCCTTTGGTCTCTGCCGTGATATACCTTTTACGCAGCCCTCACTGAGAAAACAACTGCTCACGAAACAAATAGAAATGAGAATGTATATGAAATACGCTTCTCTGAAAGATTTATCTTAACCTTGGGAATAAGCCAAGGTTAACTACAAACAAAATACGGGCAGAGCATATCTAATAATCTTAGATTTTTATTTCGTACTTTGGTATAAATCTTAGCTATAATATGTTAAGCTTTTATATTTTGTGAAAGACAATAAATGATTTATTTTTTAATTTAAAACAAAAAACTTATAAGCCCATAAATTCCATATTTTTCTTTGTGTAGAATGACTTTAATCATTATGCAAGAAATTGGCAAATAAATAATTTATTATATGCGGAATTAAGCACACAATTGAAAATTGAAACACAAAGAACTCGAATTCATTACAATCAGACAAAAACCTTGCTTAAAACTTTGTGTTTTTGTGGCGCAATTGAAGCGTTGAAAATTTAGCTCCTATGCGAACTGCATAATCATAAAATTTTAATTGGTTTTCATTTGTTTTTCTCTGTTGTGTTAGTGGTCGTGCTGTACGTTGTATGTGTGCGGCACAACAAGCCGGAAAATGCCCCTAGCAGCTGTAGAAAATGCAAATTCATTATTGGGTCTGGAGTGCGGTTAGTGTTCGTGGCTTTGGTGTCCTTTTTGCATTTCAGAGCGAGGGCTTTAAAGTTCATGGTTGATTAACTCATAAATAGCGAGTGTTGGCATATCCTGTTTGGCCCCCCCCCGCTGCCTGCCAGCTGCTCTCTTGGTCCTTTTTTGTGGTTGTCGGTGAAATTTGAGCATGCATGAACAGCGCCGTGCTTTCTTAAAGCAAATTAAAATTTATTTAGTGGAAATAAGTTTGTGTGCACTCAATATAGCAAATTAGTTGCCACTATAGAGGAGTTATTAAGTCAAACAAGGGTTCAAATGAGATACTGTTTCTAACAGATTTCTTTAATTTTAAATTTTAAATCTGAGGTTTATATTTAAAAGCCTCTCTTGAAAATCTTTTTTGTTTTGCTTTAGTAAAACTATTCAATTGGAACCTTAGCTCTTTCTGTTTCAAGTTGGTTTTATTTTAACTGTAGTCTTTTCAGGCTTAGTATTATATATCTCTTAGCCCTTATGTACTGTACCTGGCTACTTAACTGGGAACTTTAGAATATATATATACATATAGTCCGCTTCCGCTGTTCATCTTCTCGAGCACCTGCACTCTGGCAATTAAATGAGGGCGCAGTGCAAGTGGTTTTCTTCGGCAAGTGTGCTGGGGAATTACTGTGCCATGATTGAAATTATTTCACTATACTGGCGCACACATCCTGCATTCTTATATTTCCTTCTCTCCAGCCACTCACTTTTTTGTGTGTATTTGGGAGCAGAGCCAACAAATGAGGAGAGGAGGAGGACCTGCCCTACAGCGGCACAAGACAACATGAAATGCACTCAGCTGCTTGAAAACAATTTTACACGGGATTATGAGTGGGCGTTGGATGGATGAGATGGGATGGAAGTGGGGCTGTATGGCAGGGGCGGGGCGTGGCAGATGAAGATGGGTCAGCTAATAAAGCGCCACTCGGTGCAGTCTGCCTGGGAGCTATTGAGAGCTGTGTATACTTCTGCTTCTGCTTACTTGTTGCATAATATTTTCCTTTTTATTAGCTGCACGCCAGGGGCGAGTAACACTGAAAAGTATGCTACGAGCTTATCCCTTCCTCCCTCTCAAGTCCTTCCGGTTTCGCCATCCGCCTGCCTTGCCGGACTTTCTTAAATCCTCAAATGCTTTTTCAAGCTGATTGCCCTGCTTGGGAAGGCCGCCGTCCGAAGGTAATGAAATGTTTTAGGCTAATACAATTTAATGTTTTCGCAAGGAGTTCTGGCAAGGACACTCTGCATTGCTTGGCCGTGGTGGCCACTGGCACGCTGCTGCAAATGCGATTCCAAGACGAGTTGCCAGCTGGCAGTTCTCCTTAATCAGCAGACCGCCCGGGCACGTGAGTGCCCTCCGGCGTGGCGAATTGTTGAAGCATTACTTTGGCAAAGAAATTGAAATTGCCAACACCACACACACATAGATGGGGCAAAGTGCACTGAAAAAAAAATAATAGCAAATTAATGAGGTTAAATCAATAGTGCATTTATGGGTATAACAGCAGGCATGCTTAATTGCCTAGAATAATATATCTAGAAACAATATATTTTAGTATTCCATTGTTAAGAATTTAAATTATATTTACATTTAATTTTTATAATAAGTTATAATAGTACATACTTATTTTCCTCTGTGCACGCAAGAGCAACTCTTGAGAGCGAATGAAAAAAAAAAAACTAACTAAAATATTTGCACACAAATTAATTTCTTTTTGCTGCTAGATTCCCCGACCCACGTTTTTGCACTTGCTATTTGATTTTCATTTCAGATACGCTACGGAAATCCGCTCACACCAACACAGGCACAGTCACACTCACAGACACAGTCATAGCTGCACATGCACTGTGAGCGGGCAACTCAAACAATGGCCCGTCTTTGTACATTACTCATACGTAACGTTGGCCGCACACTTTTCAATTATCAATTGCAACCGCTTGTCTAAATATTGATATGGCCAAAACTTGATAATCGAAATTCCCACATTCACATTGTGTGGAAATCTGTAAATCTGAGACAGCAATATTTATATTAATCGCCTGCAAGTATTCCTGGCTGCTGGGCTTTTCAATTATTTTATCCCAGACATTTAATTTCGGATTTTGTTAAATGGCAAAAACCATAAATTGTAAGCACACGGAAGTAGTGTCCCTGGCCCCATATGCAAATGAACTGAAGTGCCTCCAGCCACCGCAATAGTTTCAATTATTGTCGAGAACTCCAGACAGCCGCTGTGGCAACTCTGCCCATTAAAATCAAACTAATTAGAAGTGCAACTCCAGCCCCGGCATCGTTCTAATTAGTAGGGAGAAAGAGCTGGGTGAGGTGGCGCCCATGGAAAAGCCACAAAAAATTGTTTGATAACAAACATTTTGCAGCTTAAGGAATTTCTCGAAAACAATTGCCAAACTAAGCGCAACCACAGACACAAACACTTTTCCAGGGGAGGAAAGGGTTGCACATAGCACATGGCCAAACAAAACAGACGAAATTCTGTGCAAGTTAAGCCAACAAGTTATAAAATACTCCTACAAGCCAGCACACAGATAGGCGCCCAAAGCAAACACCCAGATATAGATACAAATACAGGCACGACCGTGCAGATATATCGCCATATATCCACACAGCCACGCAACTACAAAGAGCGCCGAGCTGCGCACCGAGGGCAAACAATAAACAGCAAGTGCAGAAAGTATGAAACGGAAATTCTGCATTTGACATAAACGCCAAAAGCACGCACTCCAACACCCAGGCAAAAGCAAGCAAAATCAAGAGTCGAAACCGAAATAAAGTCGAGTGTTGCATACACTTGTCGAGGATTTAATTTAAGAAAAAGAAAAAATTAAAGTTTGAACTTATTAAAAATTAATCTAACTAACTACAGCACCAAAAATAGCTACAAACTCTAAAGGGTTTATTTAAATATTATTTTATTGCTAGAAATATATTTACAATTTAAACAAATCATAAACTTTTATTAAGAGTTTAATCGCTTAATTTCATTTCATCAATCTAAGTGTTTTTCCAAACCATATAATTTCTAAGAATTTCAAAGAAGAAATATTGTCATACTTAGCAAATCTTAACTATTTTTAGCCACTTAATATTCATCTTAGAATCACTTCGCTTTAGTTTACATAATTTGTTGTCTTTTTGTATGCTACAAAATAATATTTAAAACTTGTAAAAGAATTTTTCACTTCATAAAAGTAGTCTTATTTTCCCAAATTAGTTACAAACCCCATCGCTTAGCTAATAAATCCGCTCGCCTGGCTTTGATAGAAAATGGAAATGCAAGTGGAAACTCTATGCCAGGGGACGACGACAGGACAGCCAACAATTGCTAGGGAAAATCGCAAAAGGAAGCTGAAGGGAGCCTGAGAAGAAACTGAGAAGGGATGCTAAAATTTCAGAAAACGTTTCGCACTGATTTTCATTCGGTTACTCTCTGGCAGGCAGTCAGGCAGTTAGGCAGTGAGGCGGCTCGCAGTTAGAGGCGACTTTGTCTCTGGGATTTTGGGCCTAGCTGCATCAAACTGGATATCCTTCTCGTTTTGCATTCGGGGGGATTTTTGCGTTTTTTAGTTCTCCGCTCGGTGCCTCCTGCAATCTGGCATTCTGCATTGGCATCGCATTGTTCTCACGGCTCAAGTGCTAGGCAGCCTGTGGCTTAAAATATAAAAATTGATGCCAAGTGCAGGCCTTGCTTTTGCCCGCCTTACACATTTCCATTTTCCATTTGTTGGGCTTCGCTTTTCGCATTTTGGTTTTCAGTTTTCAGTTCGCAGTTTGCAGTTCTCAGTTCTCTCAGCTCTTAGCTCTTAGCTCTCAGCTCACAGTTTTGGTTTTTCAGTTTTTCCCTTTGTGGCCGCTGCCGGCGACTAATGGGTGTCAACGCTTGAATGCAATTTGGAGCATATTTTGCGGTGCTGCATGCGGGGCGTATTGCGGTTTTTGTTTTCGGTGTTCTTGCAGCTTGTTGCAAGGATAAAAGCCCTGTGTGAGTGGCAACCGCTTGCGGTTATCATATGTCAATCAATACGCTGATGACTAATGGATGGCAGCCAGCCAGCCAGTCGAGCTGAAATCAATGTCAGGCCAATTTACAGACAATTTCATAAGCGGAATTGACGTCAAGACGCGCACGCACATAAATCACCAGCAACAGGGCACCGGGAGTAGAGGAGATGAGGAGACGAGGAGCCGCGAAGCAGGAACTTGAGCAGCGCCACCTGCCAAACGAATGGCATTCAATCAAGTCATCCCGCCCCCAAAATCCGCCACTTGCCGCCCTTAGATGTCCTGGCGAAATAACAATAAAAGCGAGTGGCCGCAATGATGTCCGTGTTGCTGCTCCTGTCCCTGTCCCCGAGCCGGCATATTGATGACGATGACAATGAATTTGCAAAAGGGTCTCAAATCAGACGATGCGGCGTATATATATTGACATCCATAAAATCCAAGACGGCGCAATTAAAACTTTGAGATCTGGGCCGGATTTATGCATTTACTTGGATTTCTGTCAATTTGTATAAATTTTTTATGATAATGAAGCGCAAATATTTCAAGAGCAAACGACAAAAGGCGAATGACAGAAGATAATGTATATATAGTACGTATATAAAGCGGTGCGGCACTGAAACAATGGAGGGACAAGAAAGCGGGGTCAGTCATAAAGACGACAACGTGGCGACCGGAAGCAGGAAATGCCAAGCGGCAGTGCCAAGATGGCGGTGTGCAAGGAGACAGAGAGCGATAGAGAGAGAGAGAGAGAGAACAAGTTACAGAGAGGAAACGCCGGGAGAATGGCAATTGCTGGGTAAATTGAGTCCTCAAAGAAGTTGGCAAAACATTTACCAAGAAGTTGCCGGATGGGAGCTGGTCCGAGCTCCACAATATTCCCAGGATAATGAAGCAAGTGTGACAAATTGTTGATTTTATGTCAAAATTGACTTAGACAAAGATAGATACTTCGCTCTGGCAAAATAAAATCTATGCAAACTTCTTCCTGGCCCGATTTTCAGCCGTAAAATCATTTGCACACCTCCCTCCAGTAATTTGTAACAGTTAATTTAGTTTGCATGTTTTGCACTGACTTTGGCAAATCGCAACTCGGGCGAGGCGCCAGAAGTGCTGCTGATGACAACGACAATGAGTCGAGCTGCTGGAAGCTGGGGGTCCTGGAGCAAAAACTTGACAAAGTATTCATAGTAAAAGGCGCTCTCAAAGCGAGACAGCGAAACTTGTCAGTGCAAAGTTGTTAAGTCAGAAGCCTGATGACTCTGCGTCAGTCAAACTCCGGTACACAAAGAAAAACTAATGAGAGTTGATACTTCATGTTGTTAAAAATTGTTAAAAATTTTGTTTCAGGATAATAAGAATTTTTAACCATTATTAAGACATTTATTTTATAGCTAATAAATTTAAAAGGTGATTTTTAAGCCTTAAATTTTATATTTTATCTGCCATAATTTATTTTCTTTTCTTATTCTTTTCCCTCTACGTATTTTTTCAGTGCAGGCAACTCGCTCTTTCAGCCGCTTTGTTGAAACGGTTGGGCGTGTACGTGAGCTTGAGCTGCTGGGCGTGGCAGCTGCTGGAACTGCTGCAAAATATTATAATAATAATAGTAATAATAATATAATATTATTTGCCGCTGCCTCGAGCGCTTGGCCAGGCCGAAACTTTGTCAGCTGCTTGACGCGGGCGGCAGTCGGCGTTTGGCGGAACTTAAATCCTAATCACATACGCAGTCAGTCATACGCTGCGATTCAAGAACGAGCACCGCCAACTCATCATCTCGAGGACCCGCAATTACATCCACACCCAGATATACACTCTCTCACCCCACACGCCCAATAACGCAAATGGCAAATTAGATTGCGCATACGCCTCGTTTGCACTCGAATTCCTTTTGATTCGCGAAAGCGAAATTCACACGGCCCACGGAGAACAGAAAACAAAACTAATGCGCAATTAATGACATCCGCTTAGCGAGCCAAAAACTATGCAACATTTTATGTGGAGCGGAAATTTTACGGCGCCATAAACACGCCACCAATGGGCGTGTAATGCGCCTCCATTTTCAACACGACTTGTCACCGCTCATCATAAAACCGGTATCTTCATTAATTGACCGACTGAGGACCAAGGACCAAGCATTCAGGAATCCAAGGACCAACAATTCAACTCCCACAGAGTGTTTTCGCCTTTGCCTGGCTTTGATTTCCTTGGGCCACTGGTTTCTCGTTTTTTGGCGCGACTCACGCGAAAATGCCATTAAATTGATGGGACAGCGGAGTTTGCACGATTCACAGAGTCGACAAAAACAATTAAAAATGTTATAAAAATGCTGTATGCAGGTTGCTGGCCGCTCATCGCCTGTCGTCGACCGGCGACTGTCGCTGTCCTGTCCCCCCTGTCGATATGGACAGTGCTGATAAAAGCAAACGGCACTTAAACGTGTCAACAATGGGCACGACAAGCGCAGCAGCCTCGAATTGATGAACAAAGGACTGTGCTGGCACCAAATAGACCCTTCGTCCCCACCCCGCCCCCTCGGCAGACAAATTTTTTACCCTTTCTTTGGAGAGGGTTGCGGGGGACAGATTTTCGCAATCAGTTTTATGTTGTTCAAGTGGCAGGCGAACGAGCGCTCATTGTGATTGGCCTGCCATGGCCAAAAAACAAGCCACCAAACTCACACATATAGTTTAAACACTGGCAGAAATTGGTGTTTAATTTTCCACTTAATTAGGTTATTTATTTTCTCACAGAAACTAGGAACAATTATTATAATAGAGGTGATAAATATTCAAATATAATATTAAATGTTCTTATAACATATTTATTTTTATTCTTTAAAACTAAAACAACACTTTTAGATATATTTTCTTCCCTGTGCATATACATATCTGACAGTTCAGTTCGCTTTAGATATATATATAGACACCAAACAGTTTTGCAATTAATTTCTGGCCAAAAGCAGGAAAACGTTTGTTGTTGCCGCGCTGCTGCTGCTGCTGCTGTGGCTGCCATAAAAGTTAGATAAATTGTACGAATATAGACAAAAACTTTCGATCACGCAGCCACGCACGCACTTTATGTAGAGGGAGGCCGCCAATGGGGGGGGGAGGGGCCGAAAGGGGGCCCTGGTCGCGGCTTTGTCAGATTTTGAAGTGGCAAAGCCAAAAACCAAGAGCAAGCCAAGTGGAGCAACTGCCGATTATTTATAGTTGGCAAACTTTTGTCATTTACGTTCGAAAATTTAAATTTTAATTGAGTTTTCTTGCAATCAGGAAGCGTAGCTCCAAAGGGTTGGGTCACAGGACCACGTCGAGAGTCGAAAAGTCAGGTGTTGGGGCTCGCTCAACTTTTCCCTGCCCGCCTTGCTAAGGCGTTGGGGGCTTTGTTATCGAAAATGTTTTGTTAACTTATGCACTGAAACTGTAAAGTAAAAGCCATTTAAAAATTCAACATCAAAGATTTAATTTCATAGGAAGGACTTGAAGGATGCACCTCGTAACATATATACGTACGTACGTATATAGGGTATATCAAAGTCAATTCTCTGCCGACCCATTTCGGTTGTTGACTTACCAGGGAAAGTGCACAAAACAAAACTTTCCCAGCTGTTGTTGCTAAAAGACCGCAATAGCGAAAAAGCCAACAACAACAACAACGAAATAGTAAAAAGGAAAAAAAGAAATAAAAATAAAAGTTTGAGTTGCAAACAAGCTAAAAATTGTTGTTTGCTATTGTGGCAAACGATGGTTGTTGTAATTTTGATTGCTTTGTTATGTGCAGAAGTGTGTGTGCCGAGTGTGGGTAGCAATAAAACATGAGGATTCCACCATTCGGAGCCCACAAACATTCAAACATTTTCGGGGAATAGGTTGGCTAATGAAAGCAATAACAACTGTAGCGGCCGTATCAGCAGCTCATTCAAATGAGGCT
The DNA here is from genome assembly GCA_018905755.1 of Drosophila ohnishii. NCBI lineage: Eukaryota > Metazoa > Arthropoda > Insecta > Diptera > Drosophilidae > Drosophila > Drosophila ohnishii. Next base: position 26,318 of record JAEIII010018327.1, on the reverse strand, counting down.
CAAACAAAGGAAATAAATAAAAAGGGTGGCCACAAAAACAGCAATAAAGCAGCTAATAGACTAGATTAAAGTTGTCCCGGCAGCAGGCGCATAAATTGCTCATTGAATGTTTTTTTGTGAAAATGCTGATGCCACAAATTTGGCAAAAAAAAAAAAAAAAAAGTAAAAGAGCAGCCAAAAATGCCTTCAATGACCGTAAGCCATAAAACACACGCGGCTCAATGGCGGCACGGCCAAATGACAGAGTTCATGTATCATTATGGCTTCGCCAGGACGAAGGGCCAACACTGACCAACAGGACACAAAACACTAAGCCAAATGGGTTTCAGTCGGGGTTGCTTCAGCCAAAGTTCGTACAGCGGCAGTTATTGTTGGCCAAAACGGCTCCGAAGGAGTACAGAAACCAAAGTTCTGCCATTGCAGGATATTAAAATTTTTGACAGAAGTTGGCAAAGCATTAAAGTAGGCCTCTCTGACCCTGTAAGTTATGATAGAATCATCAGTCGATTAGATCTAGCCTTTCCAATCTCCCCTGCCAAGTTCTGTTACTTAAGCATAACTTTTACATAAAAATATAAATTCAAATATGGCCTTAAATCAGCCAATCAAATATGGAATCATAAAGAGGAGATGGAGAAGGCTTTGACCAGCGAAGAGCGATGCTAACTCAAACCGAAAGCGCTGAAAACTTGCAAATTTCAATTAACGAGCAAAAAACGCTGGTAAATTCAATCATATTCAGTAATTAAATTTGCCATTCAAAGCGGGACCGGGGTTGCTGGGATATCGGTGGCTCCGGCTGGTTGTCATCATCGTGGCTGGCACATTACTGGCAATGCACAGGGGAAAGGGGAATGCCGGAACCCACCCAGCACAACATAGATCTGGGCGGGAGTTTGCGGCAGAAACCCAACTGAAACCACAGAAACAACTCAAAATCGCAATATGACACATATGTGAACAGACATGGCAAATACCAAACGAAACGAAACGAAACCAAAAACCGAACCAAACCAGACCAAAAAGTAGAGCCAGCATTGCAACGTTAAACATGCAAAGTGCACAAGTGCTGATAGGTGTATGTGTGTGCTGGCCATGTGTGCATGTTAACGTGGATTTTAACGAATGTTGACAATTACGAAAAATTTGGTTTCTGGTTAAACGAAATGTGCCAAGGATGAGAGGTGCGGGCATATGAGTGCTTGCTAAATGTGCAGCATGTACATGGGTGGAGTTCTTCTCCTTTTTGGGTAAGTGTGCTGCTGCTGCTGCTGCTGGGAGTATTTGTGGGGAATTTTTTGGGCTGTGGCTCGTTTCGTTGGAATATCGCGGGAGAGAGAGCCCAAAAAATATCCACGGCCCGAAAGAGAAACCCAAAAAAACTTGGCTGAAGTTGTAATGGAGTCGTCCTCGTCCTCGGTGGGATTAGGCTCTGCAGAAGAGAAGAGCTCCTCAGAGAGTCGTTCTGGTTGAGAAGGAAAATCCTACAAAATCACTGAAAAGGACTCTCTTTTCTAGGGCTTGGCTCAGCTCGGCTGCTGTGTGTATGAGGATGGCTCTCCCGAAAACGGGGTGCGCCACCGGGCGCAGGCGCTGCGCAGCATCCACATTGTAATAAAATTCCGGCAGCGACAAAGCTACAAAATGAGGCTGGAACCGCCGAAACAGAGGTCCTGGTCAGGCTACAAAAACAAAACGCGCGTCAGTACGATTCCTGTGAATATCTATGCAGGACAGCACGGAGCAGGGCCGAGCAGCTCCGTAGAAAAAGGCGTGAAAATCTGGTCAGAAAAATAAACAAAAATTAAATAAAATTAGTTGGCAAGCGAGAAAATATTTGCAATTTTTTGGGGCAGCCTATAAGTGAGTGAAAATAATTAAGTTCAATTAAGGAAAAATAAATAAATCGAAGCGGCCGCTGCAAAAACAAAATCAGCTGCATGGGCGCAGCGGTTTCAGCTGCTCAGCCAGTGCGCCGACTCGAAAAGCGGCCAGCGCGACTTGGAGACTTGTAAACACTTTTAGGCCATGTGCTAAAAGCCAAATACAAACACTCGCTGCGAACTGCGAACTGCGTCAGAGGCTGGCCCAAGCCAACCCAACCCAAGCAGAGCCCAGCCAGGCAGGCCAGGCCAGGAGGCAGAAAGGTAAACAAAAACCTGTGCGCGTGTTTGTATCAATAAAACACCGGCCGACCGTCAAGGCCTCCTTGCCACACCAGTGACGTCACCATGGCTGGCTGCTGCATACACCCACGCACACTGGCCCACCTGCTGCCCCTGCCCCTGGGGCCGCTGTGGCGGCACTGCAAGCTCCTATGCCTGCTCCTGGTCCTGCTGCTCCTCTGCGAGACGGTCCAGGCCAATCCAGATGCCAAGCGGCTGTACGATGATCTCCTCAGCAACTACAACCGGCTCATCCGCCCCGTGAGCAACAACACGGACACAGTGCTGGTCAAGCTGGGCCTCCGGCTATCCCAACTAATTGATTTGGTAAGTGTGAATGCCAAATTGTAAATTATAAATTTAATAAATTGTGAATTGTAATTTGCGGGCGACGATCCGAACTCAAATCAATTAATGCAATTGCCAAAAGTTTGCGGGGAAATTTTTAATTAAGCTTTGGCGAAGGCCAGGCTGCCGGCGTTACGCTACATTTGCCGCGGGATAAAAAGCGAAAAAGTTGCCAGAACTTTCAGCGGGTCGTAAATAAAAAATGCTAAACAATAAACAGCAACAAATGAGCCAAATCGAGAGAGCTGGCAACCGAGAAACCTATAAAGCCATAATGAAGCGGGGATGAATTTAAGTGCACACAGGCAGAAATATTTAAAATATATTTTAATAAAAATATCTCCACAATTACTACTAAATAAGCTATCTTCATAGATCTATCTTAATAGATCTTAAATAATTTGAGTTATTTTAAGAGATAAATTTACTTATTTAAGCTTGTCTTGTACATTTTAGTGAGACTCCTTTGATAACTTTAAGAAAATACAAATAAACCCCCCTTTAATTTAATTTTAAATATTTTTAAAATTACTTTTAACTATCTTGTAATTATTTGAGCTATATTATTTGTTATTTTGATTAATTTTTTATTAGAACAACACTAATCTTGAACATTTTAAACATAGAAAAAAAACTTAATAGTATCCTTAAACCTGTAATTATATTTTCCTGTTAAGTAATTTTAAAAAACACCTAAAATTTTTTCCTGTGTAGGATGCAGAGCATTAAAGTGGCATATTTCAATTCGCAACATCAGCTTCGTTTCTGTCAGCACTGGTTTCCCGCCACTGCCCCCATTGCCCCTTCAGATAAATCGCTCGCATTTCTCAAAACTTCCAGCCACGGGGAGCACTAGATTTTTATAACATTTCACTCCAACATTTCATTACATGCTGCGACCGGGAAGAGCACTGTAGCCAAGAATGGGAATGAGAATGTTTGGTTGTCTGCGCTTGCTTAAAGTTGCCCGGCCAAGTCATTTGTCAGCAGGCCGAGACTGCAATTCCGGCTGCAGGGCTCCTTTATTTATTTTATTTTTTTTGAAAGTGCGGTGAAACGGTGCCACCAGAAGGCTTAAAAGGTAATAAAACAAGCCAAAAAGAAAGGGAAGCCGTAAGCTGACAGCAAAAAGCACATTAGCCGGGGGGACAGGACGAGAAGTGCAAATGATATAAAGGAGAGGCAGGAAAAAAGGGGAAAATGAATAAAATGCAAATCCCACTTGATGCATGGCCTGGTCCTTAGTCCCCAAACTCCATTTTCCCTGTCTCTTATACGTTTTTGCGGCTTCCAGAGTATTTACGTATATTCGCGGGCTTTATTTTTACAGAATCTCAAAGATCAAATTCTAACGACCAACGTGTGGCTGGAGCACGAGTGGCAGGATCATAAATTCAAGTGGGATCCCTCGGAGTACGGCGGCGTCACGGAGCTTTATGTGCCCTCCGAGCACATCTGGCTGCCCGACATTGTGCTCTACAATAAGTAAGTCAGCCAAAAAAAAAGTTACAGAGAGAGAAAAACTACTTGAACTATGGCTTCGAGGAAATGCAGTAAGGTTTTTATTTACTTTATAAAATTTTTAAAATCAGCAAAGTTAATCAAAGTCTTGAAGTATATAGTACCTGCTTTTCTTTTAAAAACCTTTATGAATTAATATTAAATTCCTAAGTATTTATGTGGGACATCCTTTTCCTTTTGCTCACCTCCCTAAATCCTCTAAAACAATCTCTCTTTTTACTCATCCAACTATTTTTGTGCAGTGCCGATGGCGAGTATGTGGTCACCACCATGACAAAGGCCATTCTCCACTACACGGGCAAGGTGGTGTGGACCCCGCCGGCCATTTTCAAGTCCAGCTGCGAGATTGATGTCCGCTACTTCCCCTTCGATCAGCAGACCTGCTTCATGAAGTTCGGCTCCTGGACTTATGATGGCGATCAGGTAAGTGATGGCCTCTCCCTGACTCCCTTTCCTGCCACAGCTCCTACTGCCATTGCCCGCCGGCTGCTAGTTGAGTCCGAGATAAATGGGCGTGGCCAACGATTTATGGGCCACCATTTATCTGCGAGATGAGATGCCGAGATGCGGCGATGAGGGAGCGACTTACACGCCTAAGACGCGGTGAGAACATCGAAAAGGCGTCGTCGTCGGCAACTCGCAGATTAAAATGTGAGAAATTGTAAAAGTGTAATTGAAACTTGTCTAACCGTTGCACACTCACTCGCACACACTAACTCACACCCAGCCACTTGACTCTTTGTGTGTGTGTGTGTGTGTCGCTGTCATAAAAATGCGCGGCCATAAATTAAGGCAAAGTGCGTCTCCCAGCCAGCCCAGGCTGCTTTCGTTTCCGGTGACCCTTCGCAAGTCAGCCTGGCAGGGATAAAGGGAGAAAAAAGCACTGAAAAAAATTAGAAAAAGTTGGAAGCAAGCCAGAACTAAAATTAGTTTGCATACTACATTTATATATATATTTTCTTTCGGTGTATGGCATGGATTTCATGAAGACATTGCTCTTTTCCACCGGGCGTTTGTCAACGCATTTGAATTTCGCCACTCTTTTAAGGAGTGCACTTGAGCTCCTGGCACGAAGAGGAGCAGGAGAAGGAGCTGAGGCAGATATGCTGCTCCTGCTGGCGCTGTTACGCCCATTGATGCCAAGTGGCTTTGAGCTGGACAGGAAAGAGGGCTGCCTTAACGGCTCCATCACATCCGGGCCTTTTCTCATATTCCCCTTCCCCAGATCGACTTGAAGCATATCAGCCAGAAGAACGACAAGGACAACAAGGTGGAGATTGGCATCGACCTGCGCGAGTACTATCCGAGCGTGGAGTGGGACATCCTTGGCGTGCCGGCGGAGCGGCACGAGAAGTACTATCCGTGCTGCGCGGAGCCCTATCCGGGTGAGTTTAGTGGAGTTTAAAGCCTCCAATCGCCGGCAATTGCGCGAAAGCTCTACCCAAACTCATCCCCTGAAAATTTCTACCCTACTCCCCGTATTTATCCCTCGATTTCTCTGGTGATGTCCCCTGGCTACTGAATTGATATGAACTGGCTTGTTCAGATATCTTCTTCAATATCACCCTGCGGCGAAAGACTCTTTTCTACACGGTCAACCTGATCATTCCCTGCGTGGGCATCTCGTATCTGTCGGTGCTGGTGTTCTACCTGCCCGCCGACTCCGGCGAGAAGATTGCCCTCTGCATTAGCATTCTCCTGTCGCAGACCATGTTCTTCCTTCTCATCTCCGAAATCATACCCTCCACGTCTCTGGCACTGCCACTGCTGGGGAAGTACCTCCTATTCACCATGTTGCTGGTCGGGCTGAGCGTCGTCATCACGATCATCATACTCAATATACACTACCGGAAGCCCAGCACGCACAAGATGCGGCCCTGGATTCGTTCCTTCTTCATCAAGCGGCTGCCCAAGCTCCTGCTGATGCGTGTCCCGAAGGACCTGCTTCGCGACCTGGCGGCCAACAAGATCAACTATGGGCTCAAGTTCAGCAAGACTAAGTTTGGACAGGCGCTGATGGACGAGATGCAGATGAACTCCGGCGGCTCCAGTCCGGACTCCCTGCGACGCATGCAAGGTCGTGTGGGGGCGGGCGGATGCAATGGCATGCATGTGACCACGGCCACAAACAGGTGAGAAACTCCAACGATATTTTATGTATTATGTTAAGAGAATTTTAGAAAGAGATTTCTTAAATAATAAATATGATAATTAGCAACCTTAATACTCTTTAAACGAGTACAACCAAAGTCTGATTCGCATATCCTGTCTGATGACATGTAATCCTCTCTATGCCCACAGATTCAGCGGCCTGGTGGGCGCTTTGGGTGGTGGTCTGAGCACCCTGAGCGGCTACAACGGACTGCCATCGGTGCTGTCCGGATTGGACGACTCTCTGAGCGACGTGGCCGCACGCAAAAAGTATCCTTTTGAGCTGGAGAAGGCCATACACAACGTCATGTTCATACAGCATCACATGCAGCGCCAGGATGAGTTCAATGCGGTGAGTTCGAGCCAAAGTCCAGTTCGGAGTTTGAGTCCGGCAGCTGATTGAATTTTTAATTGGAAATTCCGGTTGTGTCTACGGGGCAGCCGGAGCAGGAAAACCGCAAGAATCGCTTTTGCCGGCTCTCCACTGGCGTCCTGGTCAGTTATTTCCCGGCTCAGCTCATCCGGCCGGCTACTCAGTGTGTGTGTGTGTGTGTGTGTGTGTGTGATCTTTGGCCGGCACTAGATTCCTTTTTCTTTTGTCGACTTATTTAAGCTTTTGCCATATTTGCACTTTAAGACCGCTCCGGCAAATCCACTTTTAATTGCTTTTGTTCAATTGACTGGCAATCGGCGTGGCCCTCGGCTCCAAGCCAGTCCACAGCAGCCCAGTCCACCCACTTCATCTCTTCATCAGCGGCAGCGGGTGCGGCAAAACGTTTCAATCAAACCCGAATCGAAATGTTCTTTGTTGTGTGATTGCGGCGGCGTGTGCCTGCCCCCGTTTTCCCGATTTGCCCCCCAAAATTTCCCGCATTTTCGTGCTCTTCCCTTTGTTTGGCTTGGTTTTTTTTAGCCATTTATTTTTTCGGGCTTTGCTTTGTTGCCGCTGCGATTTCGCCTTTTGATTGATAACCGAACTGATGCCGGGCATAAGTAGATTAAGCGGACTGCTTAATGAAAGCCAATCGCTCAAAGTGTGGGCTTAAAGCGCAATTAACCCGGCCTGCATGCGGGCTTTTCCTTATAGAGGAAGAGTACGAAATATTCAATTATGGACTAAGATTAAGTGCAGGCTTATTTGGAGTAATTGGGCGCTGCTTAAATTTTATCTTGATGCCATTAAAAATAAATATGTATTTTTAAAGAAAAACTTATGTACTGATGCCATTATTTATTATCTGCAGGAGGACCAGGACTGGGGCTTTGTGGCCATGGTTATGGATCGTCTGTTCCTGTGGCTCTTCATGATCGCTTCCCTGGTTGGCACCTTTGTGATCCTGGGCGAGGCTCCGTCTCTGTACGACGACACCAAGGCCATTGATGTCCAGCTATCCGATGTTGCCAAGCAAATATACAATCTAACCGAGAAGAAGAATTAAATTCAAGACAATTTAACCTTAAGACAATTTCCTAGTTTAATGCAGTGTTTCAGCAAGTTGATGGAAACGAGAATTAAAATGCGGTATAATAAAAACGTTGGCCCGAAAGCAGCCAAGCAAAATGCTGAAATGCACAGAGCTCGTTTTTTTTCCCCCCTTTCCTTTCCCCTCTATAAAACCCCTTTTGCCAGCTAAAACGCCGGCACATTCGCATGGAAAAAGCTGCATGCCAAAAAGGTTAAAGCAGGAATTATTACAAAATAAATGTTATGCAGAGAGGAAAATGTATATAGAAAAACCTCTTGTTATTTTATTCTTTAAAACAAGTTAAAACTGAAATTATAAGGAACGTAAGATTTTTGTAAGGAAAACGAAACCATAAGAATAACTTTCTAAAATAATAATGCAAGTTTAATTTTGAACCTGAATGCTTTTTCCTTAATTTAGAATGGAAAATAGGTAGCATGTTTTATATTTTAAATATTTATAAAATGTTTAGGGGTTTTAAAATTCCTATTTATTAAAGTTAACACAATATTTGAAATCATGGAAATTAGTTTATAATCATTACAATAAAACATATTTATCGAATGATTTAGGAACTTCGATTGTGGTAAATAAAAATATATTTTCTTAGTGTATGGAAAATACCCGTACATAAGAGGATGCCAACGGCTTGCAACCGCTCCACTTCCTCCCTGCTTCGCTCCTGATTCTCGTTTTTCCTTCGCCCCCGAAGCCTGTCAGAACTATTTGCCAAGCATGTGTATCCAACATCGCATATACTTGCACTGCTTTCGCCATGGGCACGGGAGTATGCCTGGCCTTTTATTTGATAACTGGAAAATTAACCTTTGGAAAATGCTGCAAATGCGCAAGCAACGGATGCCAACTCGTGAGCAAGCCGAGCTTGTTCAGGGGGGCATGAAAATGCATAAGTCGGTAATGAAGGGTGGGAATGGCTACAAGCCGGCATAATCGGTAAGTTGTTAAAATGTGAAAGCCACCATTTAAAGTAAGCCCGAGGCCGAGTAAGTGAACCAAGATAATTCTCAGAAATATAATTTATTTAATGCCATTTGGGCCGGAATAATTACTGGTAAAAATATTAAAGCCTACTTAAGGCAGAATTCAAAACAAATAAATATTAAATTGAATGTTGGTCAGTCATAAAATTTCTTGTCCTGCCTCACAATTATTTCACTAAATACTAAATACATTTTCTTGTAAAAATAAATAAAAGAAAGCCACACTTTGTCTAGATTCTTATTTTTATAAGACCGCAACAAAGCAAAGGAGTAAACGAGCCCCCCAAGGATCTTTGATAAAAATTCCAGTTCCAGCCAAAACAATTTCTCAGCACTCTTCCAGTTGTGAGCTGCAGGCATCCATTCCGGTTGACTGGCTCTCCCCGTTGGAAAAAGCTTAAAGTATGCGGCAATCAAAAAATGTCTGCAAAACTATTTGCTACAACTGCAAAACTATTTCTATACAAATGTCACAATTTCTTGTTCGTCGTGCATACAGAAATTTCTTTCCTTTTTGCGAGCTGGCTGCCTGGCTGCCTGCCTGTTTGTGAATGTCATTCAAATTGATGGGCAACGGAGTGGCAGGCCAGCCGCAGTATACACGCCGTATGCTTTTCCCCTTTTTTTCGGGGGGGAGGTGGAATTCCCCGCCGGGGGGCTCTCAATGTCAGTTTGCGCAAAGCAATTGCAATTTCTTACTGCGGCAACACAAAAGGAATGGCGGAGTAACGCTGGCTCAGCTCATCAAGTCGCGCTTCCCAAGATCCTTACGCCTGAGGATGAACACCATACGTTGCATAGGATGGTTTTGGATACACGGCAAGAAAAAGAGATCTAGTTAAGTGATCAATAGAATAAACAATGGAAATAATAAAATTGAATACCTTTTGTTTGGCTCTGAGCTTCAAATCAAAATTTAAAAAATATTTATTATTTAGCATCAGGTATCAGCTTGTGTTGTGGCTTCCTGTGTTTCTATTTTTTGCGAGTGTGAATTTATTTTGCATACACTATCGGGAATCACTCAACGCACACACTCTCGCCCCGCCATTCAGTGAGTCAGTCATTCATTCAGCTTCCTTGGCCTCGGTTCCGCTCCCCTGTCATGTTGACAAGTTCAATATGCTGCCAGCCCCCCATCGCCCATCGCCCACCCACTGACTGAGTGACTTTGCCAGCTTGTCGCTTTTCACATTTCGCATTGTGTGTTTGTGTGCGTGTGCATCATTTTCGCTACTTCCCGTCTACTTTTCACAGTTCAGCGATCTGCTGCCGTCGCTTCTTTTGTTTTCCCCGCCGCTGCACATTTTTTGTTTCATAGCTCCAATTTAAATTCATATTATTCGAGCTTCGCATATGAAAAATACAGCAGGGAAAGAGAGCATTCGCAGCGGCGATAAACAAAGGGGAAGTTGGATTTATGAGTCAGTTGGATGCTCTGCAGCAGCAGCTGCAGCAGGGTCCTTGCATCTTCATTTCAAAATGGATTGACTTACTGGCTTTGAAATCACTTACTGAACATGACAACTGTTTGAAATAATAAATCATAATAAAAATAAATAAATATTCTCAGAACTATTTTCTACAATCCTTTTAGGGTTTCCTTCTAAAGCAGAGATTATTATTTCCTCAAATCCCTTTTAATTCCGTTTTTGCTGCATAAAGTTAGTCCAATTTATAACTTTCGCATAGTCGATGGCCATGTCACATCCTGCAAACACACTTTCCCGAAACCATTTTATTTTATTTACTCCTCAATTTGTGAAAAATATTTCCCAATGCTGTCGAATTTTTTATATATATTTATGTATACAAATAAATGTATTTTTAAAGATTTCTCTTGTATTCCCAATATGGGTTTATTTTTTGAGTTGTAACATTTTATTTTTTCGCCTTGCTCACGTATAATTCATTGCATACTTTTTGGCATGCAATTCCATTTCCCGCTGACAGCAGAGTTTGCAATTCGTTTGATTCACCATTTATTTATGTCGTCTGACAAATTCAATTTGATTGCAGAATGCAAAACATTGAGGGCAGTGGGAAGCGTTTCCTCTCCACACTTTAAATGCAATTTCTGGAACGGTCAGGCGAAAGTTTTTCACAATAATTCCCGGCTCTGGCTCGAGAGAGTGCTTCGTGTCCTGTGTCCTTCTGGCTCAGTCACTCTAATATAATTAACGTTAACGGACTGGCAGCCTTTTAGGTTGCAACTGGCCACGCCCAAAGTCCACAGCCCAACGCCCACTGCCCCTAAACGATTAGGGCCGCGTGTCACTTGTCTTATTTTATCGCAAAAACAATTTGTCGTCGCCTGTGGCGGCCGACTTGCGGCAGAAGTTGCTCTGACAGCGTTTTCCGTCTTTGGTGGCAAATTTTATAAACGATTTATAAAAGTCATTGCCGCAGTAGTTTGCCAAGGCAAAGGCAATGGCAAATGCCAGAGGCAGCGACGAGCGAGGCAGCCAACTCAAGCACAAACTCAATTCGTTGACATGTGAAAACTTTCGACGCCTTCATTTATTTATGAATTGTTCGCTCGTAAAGTTGCAGCATACCAACACTCACGTACACACCCAGATCACATCCAATTAGCATATTAAATTAAATAAATATTAAACTAACTGCCAGAGGCCCCCGACCACGACCACCGCAAGCACACGCTGCCATCCACCCACATTACGTATACGCCATGCAGTCCAACGTTGTCAATACTTAAAGTGATCAACCCAGCACTGGAGCATACACATATATACACACACACACACACACGTATACATGGTGGCTAAACTGTCATGCAGTTAGTCATTCACTCATCAAACAATCCGCCCCCTCCGCATCCTGCGAGGCCAGTCCCCAAGGATTACATGCCAGCGGCTTTTACGAGTCCTGCGCTCGGCCTGCTGCTGCTGGTCTGCTCATAATTTATGCCACTCATCTTAATAATTTTGGGCGCAAAACTTCAGCTACGAGTATATGCAGCAGCAGCAGCAGCAGCAGCCAAAGCCAGGCAACCCAAATATTTTAAACATTTACTTAGCCAACATGAAAAGCTTTCGGGGAGTGGATCGGATAGAAAGGAAGTCAAACCGGGGGAGCCGAGCTGAATGACCCTTTGATCTAGTTCCATTCGCAAATTGATTCACTTTATCAACTTTCATCTTTAGATGAATATTTTGGTAGTCAAGTTTAAAACTTTCAATGGCTTTATTTTTCACTATTTATTATTAAAAGAACTGAATTTTTACAAGTTCTTTTGATTTAGTTTATCGCTTAAATTCTTAAGGAGCTTAAGTTTATAATATAACGAAAACTTTTGGAGTTCTTTGTTTAAATTATTTAAATTTATTTAATACAATTAAAAGTCTCTGGATTCCAGCTTCTACGTTCAGTTCCGAGTCTCTACTCCGATAGCCCAACCCTGGCTGCAGGTACCGAGTTGGCTTTACCTTTGCCTTGGCATGTTTCATCAGCATCGTCATCATCTTGTCACACAGCATCTTTTACATTGCTAAATACACACACCCACACTTGGTCCCATGTCCTCGTTCTCGTCCTTATACCCATCCGCATCCCAATCCCCAATCCCCCTCGCCATTTGCTGTTTGTTTTAGTGCCAATGTAGCATAGTTTTATGCATATCCAAGTAGTCCTATGTGCAACGTCTTTGTTATGGCATAACTTCATGTGGGCGGCACTCGGTGTGCATGTAAATGGTTCTGGAGGAGTCTCCGGGGTGCTGGGGACACGAGGCTCCCTCCGTTCTTGCTCCCGGGAAAATTTTAGTTTACCTTTTTCCCCAGCCCATCTGCAGACCCAAAAAAGGTAAGCGTATTTGGCTTAAGATCTGAGAGCATGATGAACCGAGAGCTCTGCTTCGTTCTTTTTCTAAACATAAATTAATTCTATAAAATATTTTGTCTATAATGTATTTTATTTATGTTTAATTATGATGCTTGATGCTTTTTTGGCTTTTTTACACAATCATGTTAAGTTTAATTCTCTGTTATTTTTTTTATCTGTATGCAGAACTTTATTTATTCATGGCGAACTTCCACTTGAAAATGGACTTATGTGGCGTTTTAAGAAAATGAAAGACAAAGCAAGGGAAAGAAAATGCATTTTACTTAAATGTCTGACTTTTGATGCTGCGTTACCTATATTTTAACGCTTGGGAATTGTGCAATTACGAAACGCCTGGAAGAACATAAAGCTGTCTTGAAAATCCGTGGCCAGAATGGGTTTCTTGAATGCCCCGGAGCTGCCGGTTTTTGCCAACTTTCACTGGCGATGCCAATGCTTAAGCTTGCCGAATGTCTTCAGGTGTCATTAAAAAGGCACTTGCAGCCATTAGACTCGCATTTACCCCCTATCCCGACACACACTGCACAGCAAACAACCTTCGAAAGCCGCCAGTGGCAGCACTTTGCCCAAATCCAATTAACTTGAACTGCAGCCAACACACGCACACACACCCAGGCCAGGCCAGATCCACACTCGCTCTCCCAAACACCCACGACCCCATAGAAAGTGCTGCAGCAAAGCCCGGCGGGCATTTGTCGGGATAGCTAAGCAACTGCAACAACGTCTACGGATCGGGCCCAGACCCCATGGAAATCCCTCTTTTCACTTGGAACACGGTAAGAAAAAATATAAAGGATTTATTCCTTGTAAAATTTAATATCGAGAAGTTTTCTCTAAATGCTCTTTATTGACCTCACAAAAACTTACAATAATTTTCTTTATTTATTTCTAAGAAATTCTTTACTTTGAAAATCTTAGAAATATCTTAAGATATTTTTAACATATCTTTTGGTTAAACTATAGGTTTTCGGCCAGTGTCTCCTCCTTCACGCCACCGTTGTCTTCGTCTCTTGTTTGCACTGCAGATATTATAAACATTTTTCGAGCTTTTGCATATTTTAAGGCGGTGCTGCCATTACTCAAGTGAAGCCAAAATGACTTAGGTGACAGCGGCAACAGCAGCAACACGAGCAGCTGCAACAATGGAGCATTACAAATATCCTTTTGAGGCAGCAGTCTTTTGGCTGAGGCCAATGTCGCATAATAAAGCGAACGGCATTCTTCTTTCAGGGATGCACCAGGCACCAGTCACCAGGCAACTGGCACCCACTCCCACTATCCCACTCCTGTCTCCGGTTCCCCGCTCCAGACAAAGCCTTTCAGTTGAATGAGTGACTGGCCCGGGTGCCGGGGAATGGGTACGCTGGCCGGCGAACTGGGTCATGTTTACAATTAACTTTTTGGCCCTCAGTGCAGCCTACCACCACTGCCGCCCATTCACACCCATCTGCCTCCATGGGCAGCCACAACCGCAGCCGCAGGATCCGAATCTGCCTCATCCAGCATGCATAAAGGACTCGACTCGGTGTCCGCACTGGCTTAGCGTGTTTTCCGTTTGGCCCTGCTAATGGCTTGTGACCCACAAAAAACTGTAAAAATATAAATGCATTGCAAAGGGAGAGCGATTCGTATTTATCCTTGAATGACTTCTGCCTTCAAAGAGATCGGAGAGAGTAATGAGAATCGGGCAGCCGCCTTTTCCAACACTATTAAGTGGTAATTTTCATTTGTAATGAGCCTTAACTGCCGCTTCCCGATCCGTGGCCGCTGCTTCAGCTGCCGCTCTCGATGCATTATTCAGGACCTCAAACAATTGCCCTGATTAAAATATCCTTGACGGCTAAGACCCAACCGAGCTCTCTGGCACGACCGCGGCTGTGTGAGGCCCCGAAACCTCGAATCTCGAACCGCCAAACCGCAAAGCTGTCAGCGTCGATTTTAATAAGCCTAATTAATAGCTCGTGGCACAAAGGATATTTCGCATAATGCACTCAAAACTCCATTATGCGAAATGCAGTGAAGTGAGCAAATCGAGGTTGGCAACTAAAGGGGACAGTCCTTCAGGATCCTGTGAAAGAATTGTATTTAATTAGAGGGATCACAAAGTTTAGGACCTTCAAGAACTTCTAAAAAGTATTATTTCTCCAGAGAATTTAATGTTTAAGAATGCATTTCACATTAGGACTTCTGACTGTCCTGTGTCGATTAATCCCCAAACGCTCTCATTATTGGTTGGTCAGCTACTAAATGGATTTGCCTAATGACCTGCAATAAATACCAATTCTATTCCTTCCTCACGCCCACAGCTCTTCCTTCTGCTGGCCTGACAGCCCCAAAAACTCAATGCATAATTTCAAAGAGTTTGCACCTTTTGTTCGGTTTTCGGTTTGTTTTGTTTTGTTTTGTTGGGATGTGTTCCGTTTTGTTTACTTTGGGCTCAGTTGGGTTGGCTGTTGGCCTGCTTGGTTGCTTGGTTGTTTGGTTGTTTGGCTGTTTGGTTGCTTGCGGATTGGGAACAGGAGCAAGCAACCAGGCTTGAAATTATGCTTCCTGTAATTTGACATGCAGACAAAACCATTTAACACCCCGATGCCTGCATTGTTTGGTCTTTCCACTCTGCGGTCATCGGTATTCGGTATTCGGTCCTCGGGCAAGTTTCTGGTATTGAATATTTAAAGCCCGGGAATAATAAACAACGAGTTTGCAAATGCATATTTGCCGCCCTGCCGCCTCCTCCATTGGTGATTAAAAACTCATTAGTACTCAATACTTTTTAGCCTCAGCGCGTTGCCAACTCGCTTGAAGCTCTGGAAATTTAGTGGATTTTGCCTTGTGTGTGCATTGTGTGTGTTTGGGGCTTTAAGGACTCTTATTTTGCCGGCTTCTAATTAACTTTTATTACACTTTATTGCTGCGCAGCATACAGAACCGTTTTCATATTTTAATTATGTTTAAGTGTCATGATTTTTAATTGTAAATTATGGACCAACACAGAAATACCATAAACCGGCAAACGAGCAGCTAGCTGGAGAACTGATACCGGTAGACCAAAGCCAGAGAGCGCCCTGCTCAGAGCATTGGTCAGTGTCCACTTCACGGATAGGACAGTCAGAGGCGTCGACAATAGGATGTGCTGTCCCATAAAGTCTGAACTTAAGCTTAAAGAAATATTAATTTTAAAACATTATAAATAAATATTATATAATTAATTCCTATATTTCTGATTTTGATTACCTAAGCACCTAGCTCAACGCCGCCACTGCACCGCGTTGGTTGGCAGCCACAGAACAACAGTCAAACCTCAGACCCAAAAATCCGAAATGAAGCCAACGAACGTCAGCCCCTCTGGCCACATTTCCCAAGCCTCCACAACCCCCATCTGGGGTTGCTAGCGTACCCCTTGGCAACCCACACCCATGCTATAATTATGCGCTTGAGTGCTTGATTATGATGGCGCTTGGCTGACAACGATGATTACGTAGCCGCTCTGTTGTTTGTTCATTAATAAGTGCAACAAAAACGCGTCGACTACTTGCCTCCCTTTCTAGCACACCAACACAACACACTCAACCGCATGACACACACACACTCACACACTGACATCAGCATTTTGCAGTTGTTATGCCCTTTTATGCGGGACTTGTCACTTACACGCAAAATTTAGCAAAAGCTCCTGCGATAGCGAGGTGTTGTAGTTGTCGTGGTACTTGTTCTCGACTCAACCCGCATTGTGCGCCTGTCTGTGTGCCATATTTGCCTCAGTGTGCGTGTGTCAAAAGAGTACGTGTGTGTGTATGGGTGTGGGTGTGTCTTTGGGAGGGGAACTCTTAGTCGCACTATTCAGTCGCGCTCAAATTGCATATTTTGCAGCTTGATAGCTCATTACGCTGACACTTGATTGTTGCACGTACCCGCCAAAGGAGCAGGAACAGGAGCGGGAGCAGGAGCGGGAGCAGGAGCAGGAGCTGGGGCACAGGCCCGGAGTTTTCCTCTCTGAGATGCTGCATAGCCATAAAGAGCGATGACAGCGTGAGCTCAGGCCCATAAAGGTTCGAAAATTAAAAAATATAAAATTATAGACTTGCCAATAAAAACTCTTTTTCATATTTTGTTTTATAAAAGAGGTTTAAATTTTCTAAGATTAAAAGGATAATGGAAAGCGGAAGTAAAAGACCTACTCGGGTCCAATGTTAACTAGAAACGCAAAAACCTTTTTGGGAGCCATGCAATTAATTAAAGATCATATAAACATAAATATAAGAACACTATTTCAGTCTCATATTTTAGCGTAGATTTTAATATAATTTAATAGTAAATTAGAGTATTAAAATTATTAAAAAATAAAATAGACAGTTTTCCAATATAATTTAGTAACTATTCCCTGTTCTCCAAAGAAAACCCCCAATTTAAATTATTCTCAATCTACAGCTCACCTCCAAGGCTGACTTGCCGCAATCTATTACCAAATTGAAGCGCTTAAGTGTTATTACGCACACACGTTCAGACAGGATACTCGCTTTGGCGATGACAAGAACCTTTTTCGAAACTTTTCCTGCATTTCCAACGACATTAAAAATCCATTTAGCGCCGAGCTCACTGCAGCCAAGTCAAAAGCAGCAGCAACAGCAGCAACAGCAACAACAACAACAGCAAGTGCGGGAGCTCATCATCGTGGCCCCAACTCTTTGACCTCCCCTCCCCCCAAAACACGCCTGGCACGCCAACCGAATTTCGGAACCCGCTCCATCCTTTGACAACCCCTCGCTAATAACCCGTTGAGTGTCTGTCGGCATTGCTCTTGTCATGCAAGACAACGTCGAGTTTATTGAGTTAGCTGCTCGAAAAGAAATCTGTTAACCGAAAGTGAATGCGGTGAACTAACAAATTGTCCAGGACACTTTGTGCCATCTTGGATAAATGCGTGAATAGGAAAATTTTGGTGTCAGCAGAAAAAATGCAGGATTTTCAAAGGACCAAAAGGCGGGGGCACTGTCGTCACTTATGTAATTAAACGTTTCGAGAGCCACGCCCATATAGCGAACACTGGTGCTAATGCTTCGCTCGCTGATTAGGCGCAATTAACATGCTGCACACACACAGGGACAAACTTGCCACCAAATCTAGGGTGTGGCAGGACAGTCACAGAAGGATAACTCCCCCATGGCCATGGTCCCTTTTGCTAATCAAGTGGTTTAATTGGAAAGCAAACTCGGATTTAATTGTCACTCGCATCGATAAAAGAAAGCTGGGTTAATGAATGCTGCCAGTCAGCCGATTTGTAATTCTTTTTAAACTGCTTTACTACAGAGCTCAATCTTACAGCTACATTTTAATTAACTCTTAAATTTTTATTCTAAACTCAGCATTATTAAAGTGGCTAGATTCGACTTATCCTTAAGATATACAAACCAAAGTACAAATCAAAACAGGAATCAAATTAAGTAAATTATAAAAGTTCCTCCCTGAGCCAGAACTTTGCTCAAGCAGAGCCAATCTCCATTGAAAGTCGACCACTATTCCCAGTCAATGTAATGTTTATCTTTAAACACTCGCCATATGCTAATGCATTTTTCACTTAAGGACTGGCTGAGCATTCAGAGAAGCTGACCGACCGACCAGACGGCGTTGGAGCAAGTTCTGAAATCAGAGCTATCCAAGAAGCCAGCTCGGATTCTTTCTGTTTGTGTGTGTTTTTTTTTTTTGGCAAACTTTCCTTCGTACCTGCACTTTGGTCTATCGAATTCCAACGAAATACTAGAGCTGCATTTATTTTGTTTTCAAATATGTACAACACAAAGGCCGAATGGAGGGGAGAAGATGGAGAAGAAAGAGCGCTTACTTTTAAAACTTAATTTATATGCACGCACACACCGACAAATAGACAGGCCAAAGGATTCAACTTACAGAGCAGGGAATTTCGCCAGCACACACACACACACAGCAGCAGCCCCCCGAAAACAGAACGACGAAGTTGCCTCATCCTTGGAGGCACATCCAAAACACCCGCAGCCAGAGCCACGCCATGCCACGCCACACCCAAGCCCGCACCCACAACCCATTCACCCTCAAACGCTGGACAGCACTTTGTTATATTTTTCAGCAATTTTCAATTTATTTCAATTTTTCGGCGCTTTTATAGTTTCGCTCGCTCGCATCCTGCCACTGTTTTCTCTGTTGTCGGAGGGTGCGTGACGTGGCTTGTCTTTGCTTAATAATTTATACTGCGCAGCCAAACAAATTTATGGCTTGACAATACATATAAAAACGGGGTCGCCACTCTGTCCCCTGGACCTCTCGGTGGTCCCCCCTGCCCTCGATTCCCATGTTAGGTGTCAAAGTTGAGCTCGTAAAGCAGACAAAAAAAGCGGGAAATCGCGATTTCGTTGAGTGTATAAGCTGTAAAATACCCGTTAAGAATTTAAAATTATTTCCAGATTTAATGATATTTGAGGCTTGAAAAACTAGTTTAAGGTGAAGGAAGAGCCTTTGTTTGTTGTTGAATAAAATTTATAAATAAATAATACAATTTCAAATTTCAAAATTTAACGCCTTCTTATGGTCCATACAACCCCACAAATTCTAAAATCACAAACTATTAAAATACAAAAGCACAAAAACATTTTTGTTTAAATTGTAAAGCTTTGAAATATTATATTCTGGCAATGCAATAAAAAAAAAACCCAAAGTGATGTATTTAAAGTGACCTAAAAAAAAGTGCAGAGAGTGAACAGTGAAGTTTCCCAAGGCGAATATAAATATTGGTCAAACATTCACTTGACTCATGAGTGTACTACAGTGGGGTCCGTTTTGGGATCTTGGGTCTTAGAGCCTCCGCCCGAAGAATGTTTGGCTACGCTGCTTTGCATAATTTGATTTACGGAATACACAGCTTTCAATGCTGAATGCTTGAATATTCAGAACGCGTCCGACTATGGCTCATTATATTGTTTGTGCGCACAATTAGTGGCCGGCGGAATCAAATAAATTATCATAATAAGGCGACAAATATTTGCAGGCAGTGTGCAGCCGGCTCTGCCGGCAAATTGGATTGCAGAAAGAACTGAATTATATTTACTTGATCCGAGGACGAGCAGCGCTATCCTCATCATCAGGAATGCAACAATAAATCCTGCTCTCGCGCCGACAGCAGCAGTGACACCAAAGCAAAGAGGCAAACTCATTACAAATTGCTGCATTAATTTCAACTCGAACGGGAGGAGTTCAGCTGGAGAAAAAGGTGCAAGACGGGCAGCCACTCGAGCAGCAGTTGTGTTCAAGGAAAATGCAATTAAAAGGCGAAGGGCACTGGGACGCAGGACTCGTAATTCAATAAGGAATAGGAGGACAGGATTGCACAATACAAAGGCTTGGCAAGCGACTTGAAGGAGATTGAAATTAAGTGCCGAAAGAACGAATTTACAGAGAAGAAATGGAACAACAATTGTTACACAATTCGAACTTTAACCTATGCAACTAATAATGTATTTTCTTTAAATATTTATTCCGAGTTTAGTAAACAAATATTCAATTGATTTCCTAACAAAAATAAGTGTTTATTTCCGTGTACAACAAAACATGGTCAAGAAAAAAATTCTATTTAAAAGAAAGACAAAAATTCAAAGCAGTTACGAATAGGGAACGACAACCTTGGCCAGCCAAAGGGTTAAGGCGACGGACAGCTGTTTCCGCTGATTAATTGCCCAAACGCAAGACATGCAAATTAAATTAGCCAATAAACGGCGGGCGGCCCGAAACGAAACAGAACGATCCCGGCCGAAACCGTGAAAGTGCCAACTTAGAAATTTCACGTCGCTTTTTTTTTGCCTTCGCTTTATTTTATGTTATTCTTTGTTCCTGGCAAAAGGTTACACAGCATTAAAAACAAATGAAGCCCTAATGGACTTCGAATGCAGTCAAGGGAAAGGATAGCAGCAACGGCAAAGGGGAGCCGGGACAAGGTCTGTGTGTTGCAGAGGGCCGGTGTTGAGCCAGTTCTGCCACGGGGCAGGCACAAATAATTGGCTTAATTTTTAATTGACGCGAAATTAATAGCCTTTGCCAGGAGCCGGGAATTGAGGCAAGGCGGTGAAATTGAGGCACACGGACGGACACTAGAGTCCTCAGCGCCATGATAAATGAAAGCAGGGAAGGTCCTGCCAAAGTTTTGACCCAGAATTTCAAAGGAAAATACTCTAACCAGTGGGAATGGAAAATATTATCAATATTCTATTGAAGTATATATTTTATATTTTAAAATATTAAATGGAAAAAAATAATCTGAAATTTATTGTTAAGCTATTTTCTACAATCATAAAAATAGAAATAAACTTAAAAGAAAAAAAGAATAATATAAATAAGTTTCTAGCATTTTAAAAATTTAGCAAAAGTTTAAAATGTAGTCTTAAAATCCTTAAGCTCACATATATAATTCCTTCCATCCAATCACCTCAAAATGTTTCCCAAAGAGCCACTTTTCCTCCTTGCAAAGTTTTGTTTTGCGAAAACTTTAAGCAAATATCTTCTCAAAGCAGCCCTTGGAAAATAAAATACAAATTTAATTTCAAAAGTGTAAACTTGCTGCCAGAATGGTTATACCCGAGCCGGGAACTTCATGTATTTTGTTTAAAAATTGAAAAACTTGGCTCGAAGTTGGAACGAGCCAGTTCAAACTAAAGTTAAGTTGATTTTGGCTCATTAGCGTTTTGGTCAAAATTATTAATAGCAAGGAGGCGACCGCCACCCTGGCAGGAGTGCAATTAAGCAGCTGTTAAATTTAATTAAGCGCCAGTTTGCCAGGATCCTGCACCTTCCCTTTCCGCCCCCTGCAAGCCTTTGGCACGTTTTCCTTAGCCTTAATCACGGCCCACGCTAATCAGCATACATGTTTGGGTGTGTGTGCAGGTGTGTGAGCCAAGGTGTGCCTGTAGGTAGGTGTCTGTTAGTTAGTTAGTCCGTCTGTGTGTTGGGATAAACTTTTCAACTTTTGCGCGGCGCAAATGTTAAGCGTGAAACTTTTGCCCCTCAACAACTTCGACATGAAAAGGGAAAAGGCTAGGGAAAAGGACATGAGAAAGGGGGGCCGGAGCTCAGGTCTCTCAAAAAAAGTTTTCGCATAACGGAAACGGAAATACACGTCAAGTGTGTGGACAGGTGGGCCAGCCCGTCTGTCTGACTGTGCGAAACAACTATTTATTTAACTGCCAACATTTTCGGCCGCCTCATCAAGAATCATAATAAAAACAGACTTCTAGGCGCAAAGTTTAATTAGCGGCTGCTGCAGATTTATTTGGGTTACTGGCTAAAATATTAGGAAATTTATTAGACCGTACAGATTACAGCAAAGGTTGTGATTATGCCTGGGGAAATGCGCAGTGATTAATGTCGTTTAAATATTTTCAGTTGTTTGTTTTCCTTGCCTCCAAGGAGATTATTTAAAATAAACATTTAATTGTATTACTTAAGTAAAGTTTAAATGAAATATCAAAGGTAGATCCTGATTGTTTTGTTATTCTTCAGCCTCCTCCCTTTTGAGTGAATTTATGTGATTGTTCAACACGATTTCATTTTCAGTTTGCTAAAAGCCAAGGCCCGAATAGATTTCCTATCCCTAATGTATTTCCATCCCCCCGCTCCACACTCACATATATTACCTTTGCCCACACCCCCTTTGGCCACGCCCCTTTATCACGCCCTAATGTGTAAATTGCTACGCCCGCTAATGCATTTATCCTTGACAAGCGACAAGAAAGAAGAGTACAAATAAAGGATATCCCCGAAAAAAAAAGTACGGGGAAAAGGAAATACGAAATCAGCAGCAGCAGCAGCAGCAAGAGCCACTTAAATATATAGTTGATATATTTTACATACACGAAATTGGTTTTTAACTGTATCCCGAGGACAGGCAGACAACCGCAAAGAGAGAGGTGGAAGTGGGAGGGTCTGGGCGGTAGGCGGAGTAAATAAGCACAAAAAAAAATAGTTAACAGGAAAACAAAAATATATATTCCTAAGACAAAAGCCAAAACTTTTAATAGTTTCTTAAAATATATTTAAACACTTGTAAATTAAGAAAATTGAAAGCAAAATCAAAATCATTTAAGTTCAACCACATCTTAGAGTCATATATTTTTTGCAGTGTAAGGATTGGGCCAGGCAACTGAGCCTCTTGAAGCGGCTGAGCAATTTCATTTTACAACCACTCGTTGTACTTATTCCTCTTTTTTTTTTTCTTTGTGCCCTTGCATTGCGCCATTTAATGTAAATCGTAAATTTAAAATGTCATGTAAAATGGTGGGCGTCTAGGCAGAGGCCCAGGGTGTGCCATTGGGGGCGTGGCACCAGCACTTGACAGCGCCGGGGCCTCCACTTAAGCGACAAAAAAACACCGAAAGACAAAGGCACAGACAAAAAAGTGCAAGTGGAGACGGGGAAGAGGCGCAGTGAAAAATGTTATTAAAAGCAGTCGTCGACTCTGATTGTCCTGGCAGCAGGACAATGCCATAGCGAAGTGTCTTCAATCAAGCGGATGTTCCAGCCGTAAAATCTCTTCAAAATGCTTTTATTATTTTCATAAATTTGTAAATTGTAGTTTAAGTTGCAAGTTGAATAGTCAATTATTAACTAAGAAAATGTTAATATAAAAGTTTGATAAAAGTTTGAATAACTTAAGTTTCATTCCCTATAAATCTATAAAACTAATTACATTCTCTTATTCAACATACCAGTGATTATGGTTTGCAGAACATTTAACTATATACTTTGGCTGTCTTCGGTAGGGGAAAAAGAAAAGGGGCGTGTCGCCCCTTGCTAAGCTTTTTCGCCTTTAATAGAATTTTTATGAACTTAAGTAAAGTCGTGTCCAAATCCCACGCAGATTACACACGCACACACAGCCTGGATGCGTCGTCGTCCAGAGAGATGAGAGACTTTCTGACTTACGCAACAGCAAAAAGCTTTCAAAAAGGCTAAGACTTCCCATCGAGAGGGGGGGAGTGGTCTTAGGGGCCAAAAGTGGGAGTGGCAGGACGAGTGCGAGTGCGTAAAATGACCACGTACCAGGACTATTAATAAAAGCGTCTTTAGACCTACATTTTGTGGACATTTCGTTGCCATTTCGACTGCACAACAATGAAGCCGGCGAAGAAGCAGAACTTTGGCGCATCATTAATTTCACGCAGTGTACAACTGTCGAGCCTTTGCCCCCCTCGGTCCACACCACCACATAGACAAAAGCCATGTGCAGCTAAAAAAAAAAAACACAGCTATATATTGGGGAGAAAACTGGCTAAAGGCAAACTTAATAACAACAAAATGGCCTTTGTGGCCTCATCTTGGTCCTGGGGTCACTCACACTGGCAAACACACATGCCTTTTGCCAGCGGCAGGAATTTTGTAATTTATCATTGCACAAATACAAAAAAAAAACAAAACAAAAACAAAGACAAATACAAATACATTTACTGCCACATATGTCTGTCTCTGCAGCCGATTTGTTCTTCTTGTGCGAAATGAACTTTTCAGTCGAAAAGGGACCCTCGATTTAACTATTTAAACCCGCCAATGGCCTCCACAAATCAAGCTTACAAGGACATAAAGATTAACTCAAATATTAAGAGAATAATGCAATTTAATTTATATAAGAAACATTTAAAAGATTTATAATATTTTTCTGGGAAGCGCTATAAACCTCATGCATTACAAGAGGGGCAGAGATTCGAGGTATGTTTATATATTTACTTGTTAGGGCCTTAATAAATTCATAAAAATCTTTTTAAATACTTAAACTTTTTAAGATTTAGTTTATTTTAATTTAAAATAAATTTCTACCGACTCAATAAGAAAGTTTTCAGTAACATAAATACAAAACTAAGCCCCTGCGACACACACACGGGTTAATGTGCAGCCAAAAACAGCTAACAATCATTCAAAACTGGCACACAAATAGCCGGCAGCCCTACCCAAAAAACATTTTGAATACAAACAAAGAATTGCTTTCAAATTAAATAAATAACCAAACTGAAAATGAACAAGCCACCCCGCTGCGGTTTTTCCCACCCACACAACTACATACATGTTCTGCTAAACCCTTTTGGCACATCAAAGTCATTCGCACATCGACCACGCCCCCCGTAAAAAACTCTAATTGACGTGCCTTTGGTCAAATGTAGCAATTCTCTGGTTTTCGTATATATTTTTTCCTGTCACGCCGCCGGACACGGGGACACACGAGTGCATTTCGAGAGTGTTTTGAGTGCACTATAAGAAATGTTGTTAAACTTTTAGTAAATAATTTTCAAAATATATTTAAATAAATGTTGATATTATATTATGTACAAATAATAATATTTACAGACTTGCCTGACCTGATAATCAATTTTAAATAACTTATAGTTAGTTTAGCAACATTTTTCCTTAGTGTTCAAGTGCGCACGAGTGTGTATTGGTTAGTTGGTTGGCCAAACTTAGCATCGCACGTGCTTCTCCCAGTGGCCATTTGGACATTCCAAACTCGACCAGCTCAAGTCAATCTTGGCCTGGCCTCTTGCTGGCTGCTTACTGGATGCAATCCCCGCTGCATTTCCTTTGCGGCAGCTTAGTTTATGGTTTTGATTTCCGTTGCGCAACTAGTTTTTTAATTAGCTGCCCTGCCAGGGCCCCATTTCACTCTCGGTTTCCCCCTTTTTGGCTGGTCTCTTCTGCTTGCGGTGTAATTGACCGTGTAAACTGGGCTTAAGTCACTTAACAGTCGCTTAACACATGCAGCTTGAAAGAGGGAAAAAAGGACCTCTGGTCCTGACCCGAAAATCTTCTCGATTCCCCTTTTTTTTTTGTTGCTCGACGAGGTGACGTTGGTCCGGGTTGGCTGGACGATTTGCATATTGTTTTGTGCTTTGGTGAACTTTAGCTCGTGCCCGAAAATGTGTTGCATACTTTGCGGCTTTATGCAAATGTCACAACAGTGGACACTCGCTAATAAAGGATTCTTTTCTTGGGGAAACATTTTAAGAAAAACGTATAAGCCTAGTTGTAAGATTAAAAATGAAGAAAATTGCTTAAATGTTCATGATTTCTTTAAGAAAAGTGAAGAAAGGTCTTGTTTTCACATCTGACCTCCACTGTAATAGGACTTTTATAGAGAATACAGGACCCGGGACAAGTTTGCCGCTCTGCATGGAAAACAAATAGAAATTAACATGACATACTTCGCCCGGTTCTCAGCTCCGCAGCTCAGCTGGTGTCGGGAGTGGATTCGCTTCCACTAAAGCCGTTGCTGATGTTGATGATGATGGAGAAGGCCATGGAGGAGCAGGAGCCCAAGATGTTCCCCAGGAGGTGGGGGGAAGCAAGGGAACGGCTGCTCGCTTCCTTGTGCTACGCATGTGACGCGGCAGCGGCAACAATAAGGACAGCGACAAACATGCACAGCGGGGCATGGCCCGTAGAAAATATGAAAAATGTAAAACAAAAATCTGGCAAAAACTTTTCTAATTTAAAACTGCCAACAAAAAAGAGAGAATGCCAAAAAAAAAAAAAAAATAAAATAAAGTACGGCAACGAAACTCAGTAAACGACATTAAGATAGAGGGTTGGGTGGCAGCCTGAAATCCTTAAGCAAATCTTAATAATATCTGGATCACACTCTAACTTGAAAGGGTATGATAAATATAAGGTGTAGTAAACCTATATTAAGCTTACAAATAAATATTGAAAATTTAGATTTAAACGGTAGACAAAATATATGTTTTATATTGCAGTCCTAAAAAGTTATACAATTTTTCCAAAATTTTTCAAATGCTATCTAT
>JAEIII010018305.1:0-19369 GCA_018905755.1 Drosophila ohnishii | reverse complement strand
TTTTTGATAATTTAAAAAAATATATATAAAAACATTTTTAACTACCCTAGATCCCTGCCATTTGTCTGATGTATCTTCCAAGCTTATAGTGTTCTCAATTGAAATTCATTTCTTACTTCGGCCGGATGTCCGGCGTACTTCAGAGTTTTGCTTTCAGGTTCACCCTGGCGCACAACTTGTTTTGGGTTTTTCTGTTCTTCTGTTACTTGGGACACGCCTCGTCGGCGTATTCATCAAAAATTCACTTTAACTTCATTATCATCGTTATTGTTTTATTTATTCCACCTTCTGTTTCGCCTCAAGACACTTGATCGCTCAATTGATTTCTTGCCTTGCCTCCATCATCCTCCACAAAACTTTACTTTATATTTTAGAGTGTGTATGTGTGTACACAGAAAATAATTAGGAATGTTAAAAATTGTAAATATACTAGCAGGTTAAATAGAAAAATAGATAAAATTAATTTCTTGTAATTGTAATTTAAGATTTTAAGTTAAGCCACAATGAAATATATCAGAATTTCTTGCATTTTAAGTATCTTTTCGAATGTATAAACTTTAGTACACCGAAAACAATTAGAATTCAATTTTATTTTGATTTAAGTTTGGGATTTTTTATAACATTTTTCAAGGTGTCTGGCTTGTAAAAAACATCTACATATATCTTATAAGATCCTACAAGCACAATTTTTAAAAAACTAATTACTGTTTTATATGTTTCCAAATCTTTTTCGATATATTTTTTTGTATACAAAAAATAAAATTTAATAGGCCTAAGAACCCTTAAAAATATAATAAAAAAGTCACTATATTTTTATAATTCTTTTATTTGTGTGTAAATGTGTGTTGACTTGGTGGCCAGTTGGCCTGCTGTTTATGCCTGCTGCTTTTTGATGGTTTCGTTGTGGTCGCCGCCGCCGCTGTTGTCTTCTCTTTTTCCAAGCTTTTTTTTTTTTGCTTTTTTATACACTTTTTTTATACGCTGCTTGTTTCCCCTGTTGTTTCTGTTGATATTTGCTGTTGTTGTGCGCATTGTCGACACTTTATTGACTACTTTTCTGGATGAATTTGTTGGTTTCTTAATTTCGCTGCCTTTGGCCCTCGACTTGGTTCATTGTTCAACGCTCTCTGATATCACTCATACGCCCCGCTGGTCCCTCTTCATCGCCTTGGCCTGCCTCTTTCGGTTTCGTTTTCCCTCCTTTTTTTCGCAGTCTTGTGTTTTGTCTTGCTTTATTTAATTTTTATTCGGTTGTTTTTGTTTTTAACTTTGCCGGCTGCATCGATTTCGCTGTTGCTGCCTGTTTTTTTTTTTTTTTATAATTTTATTGTATTTTGTGTTATTTTTTTATTCGTTTTTACACGTTTTTCCTTTTTTTTTTTGCGTTTACTTATGTGTTTAATTTTTTCTGAAAGGGTATATTGGTTGGGGAAAATTTTAAAAAATATATATAAAGGTCTCTTTCGAATAATTGAAAGACACAAGATCAAGAAACTTAAACAAATATTTTTCTATATTTTATTACTTATTTTATATATTATATTTCTTGTCTAGGGTTATAGGATATCCCTTAATCGAATCCCTGCAAGTCACCACCACTCATTTGCTTTTTTTCCTCGCTTTTTGCGGGCCAGACACAAAGACAAACCGAGCAGACAGCGACGGCGTCATCCACAACGCATTGGGTGACTTGGGGACTTGCGGGCCCCAACCGCCGCCACCTCCGCCTCCGCCTCCGACTCGTACAGCTCCTGCTCCGAATCGCAGAGCTCCAGTCCGAGACTCGGGCTTCCACATAAGCGCACACATATAGGTTCTGATTTAGCTGCCTTTAAATATGAGTTGAGGTGTTGTCCTCGCTTAAATTAGCCTGCGACTCAGACAGAAACCCAGAAACAGAAGCCCAGACAGCGACACCGTGTATCCCCACTTGAGGCCGGGTCGGTCTGCAACTGTTCTCCTCTGCGCCTTTGCACATATCAAATAATTTGCTTGCCGGATTGTCGGAGGAGAAGCACATATAAAGACCGGCAGACATTATATATTAAGTATATAAGTACATAATATATATATGTATATCTTTTGTCTTTGGCATCTCTCGTACGTTACGTTCTCCCTCTCTGTCCTCCGTTTAATTTACGTTCTTTTTCTGGTTCTTTGTTGGACACTCTTAAAAAATCTGATTCCGTTTCTGTTTCTGTTACTGAAAAAGGCCAACAACCGATCACTGTCCATAAATCAGTTACATTTTCGGGCTCACATAACGGCACACACATCTTTTTATAGCCAGCCGATCATCATGATCACCCGATCTGTTGAAAAATAAAGCCAGAGACAACCAATAACCATAACGAAATCGCAGTGTGAAAAGTAACATAAACATTTAATTGCCAACCGACCGCAAATTGTCATTTAAAAAAGCTGGGGTAACCCGAGCACTCGCCTCCAAATCGAAGGGGAGATTGATGTTGAGTCTCGGGTCTCGGAGCAAATTGCCGGTCATATAGTTTTATAGACTCCCTCCTCCACTTGGGGCTGCTAGTGGTATATATAACGTGTCGGGGGATCTCTTATGGCCTGTTAACTGATCATAACTTGGTAAATTGGTTTACAGAACGAGGGATCACGTGGCCAAGATCACGAACTGTGCAGATGCAGGCACTAAAGTGATCTTCCCTAGAAAGAGGATCGATCCATCATGATCTGTGAGGAGTGGATCTGTCATGAAGATCACCCATAGATCAAAATATGATACACTTTATAGAAAAAGAGACAAGCAAGAGATCTGAATTCTTCAGAGATCACTCAAGAAGAATAATCGCTTTACTCGAAATCATGACGAAAGTCTACGGAAGCATATGAAATTTAATTGAGGGTAAATATCAGTGGCAAATTACCCAACGAAGCGGTCATGTGTAGTGTAGGGATCAGTAAGTGATCAGAGGGCTTAAGGAACAATCAGTTCTTAAGTGATTATTTTTGAGGGGAATTAAAAGTGATCAGACAGAATACTAACTCGGAATCTAGAAGAGGGTTACGATGATATTGGTTTGAAAAAGTAAACTGGAACAGTTAGAGTTTAAGATCAATATAAAAATGCAAAATATTATAGAAAAATCTCCAACGATCCTCAATTACTCTGTAGGATCCATAAATATTCTCTTTCGATAAGAACCACTTTCCGTTTCCTCTTCTGACTGCAAAAGCAAGCTAAGAACGTTCTTAATGTCAATCTCTAACCGCTCGAGTGGACACAAAATTCTTGCTAATTTGCTGGAAATCTCCCCCCGCTTCCTACTCAAACCTTTTTCACCTGCCAATAAAAAAACGAAGCAGTAACAGATCCTGACAACACCCTTCGTCAATAAACAATATCTCACGATCATCACGAACATCATTATGACCGTCTTCGGTTGCTGTTCACCGTTGACATGGATTTGACATTGGAATTCAATACGGGTCGAAGTATAAAACCGATCCCCATACCCATTACCCTTGGCTTTTGGCCAAGTTAAGGCTTCCCTCTTTTAAAGGAAAAGCTCCCTCCAACCCCCTTTCAGATCATCGTGATCAATTCCAAGTCATAAATCGCAACACGAAGGCTTTTGTGTATGCATGGCAATATTTACAAATTATGTGCCGGCAATGGAATGTTGCTCTGCGATAGAACCGAGCGCCAATGTCAGGGTTATCCTGGTAGAACGAGACGGGCACTGAGAGATGGTACCTGAGACGGGACGGAGACAGAGGTGGTGCCTTGGCAATGACAACGCACCCGGCAACCGACAACCAACAGGCAACAACAAAACCCGCCAACAGACAAAACAACAACAATGACATTGCACTGGTTTACCTTCAGGACGGTCAGCCTCAGACTTGGGTCTGGATCGATGGTTGGTTGGAGGCATTGCTATATACAACACCGGGTACACCGATGTCTGGGCACCCGACAACACGTTCCATGCAACCCACTCCACCTTCCGGGGAGTTACAAAGACAGGGACCACACTAAACGAGTACACTGGGGGGAAAATTGTAGTACATATTGCAAAATTCTAGGGTGCATTTAATAAATTTATAAAGCTTAATATATAAATAATAAATAATTGAAGTTTCTGCTCTGCAAATATAAAAAGATAAATCTTTTAATAAATATATAAAATATATTTTATTTCTCTTTGTGTAAACTGCAAGTCTGAGCCAAAGCCAAAAAGCTAAAGCCATCCATTCAGGACAGAGGCGGGTATGCTGAGGTGGGGGGAAGCTCACCCAAAGGGGGAGGCAACTGTCTGTAAATTAACGCGGGCGTTAAAATTGCAATTTTTCACTTAATGCACACAGTGAAGAGACAACAACAACAACAAATGGCCCAAGTGCAACTGCAGAAAACGCGGACCTGTGAGTGAAGCGATTCTCGAGTAGGATTGAGATCGAGATTGCTCTGACATTCATACCTTTAACTCATTTACGCATAGCAAAGTCAATGGCAGGCGAAGCAGAAGCCGAGATATAAGAAGGCCAAGATCAGGTTAGAGATGGGTTCGGGGGAATTAAATAGAGATTTAAGCAGGTAAAATAAATATTGAATTTTAACTGAAGCAATTATTTTAATTATAATACATTTTGTACTTAAAATTGGGATTATACTTTAATATTAAATACATTTTATGATCAGTTAATATTAAATAAGAAAGGTTAAACCCTTTCATAATAAAATTAATAATTTTAAAAATGTTTCTTGAGTTTTCTTTTTTTAATTGAACTTAAAATAGCATTTTAGGAAATTGTGTAAATAATAATTTAATTATTTCCCATCTCTAGCTAGCAAATCAGTGTCCAACTGAAACTTGTTTCTTATGTAAAGTGTCCTTGAAATAATTGTAAATTATGTCTACACTTTTCTTGGTCTCCCTCTCTTAGCTGAGAGATCTCGGATCTGGAAGACGCTGGAGAATCTTCATCCTGATATCGGCAGTGCGGGGGGAGTTCCAATCCCCCCGACAGAGTTGTGTGGGTGGCGCGCTCGCTATTTCGAGCTATTAATAAATTTCAATAAAGTGCATTGGCGGCCGCCATGTGGCATGTGGCATATTTGTGGGGCATGTGTCACCCCCCAGCCTTCGGCTTCTGCCTAATTGAAAATCGCGAATCGCAAAAAAGCACAAATTATGAGATCTCATGACGGCGTTGCATTCTCCAACTATCGCCGGGTGTATCTTCTGCATTTGGCAATTGAACAAATAAACAAATATTTGTATGTGGCATAAACCTGCTCACCAACTTTTGTTCAATCGCCGCATTCTATTCCCAACCTGTTCAATTTCATCGTTTTTGCTCATTTCAATAATTTATTTAGCCAACAAGCAGACGACAGCCTAAGAGAGGGAAATGGTGTTTTAGAGAAATGCAAAATACACTTGAAAATAATTTTATTTCAATTTTTTTTTAATGATATTCAAAAGTTCTTGATAAAAGATACAAAATAAATAGTTTAACTTTGCATAAAAAAATATATTAAAATATCTAAGAACTGCTATTTAAATTTAAATAGCCTTTGCCATATTATTATTTTGTCCTTCGATATTTTATTTTTTATTTAACACTCTTCAAGCACATATGCATATCTTTATATTTATGATTATAATTATTGTAAGAAATGTTACCAAATATTTAAATTTATTTATTAATAATATTTTCATGTACTGCTAAATTATTTAAAAACCCTTTTTAACTAATTTAATATTTTTAAAATATAAAACAAAGATTAGAACTCTTTTCTCTCAGTGCAGGGAAATGCACCCTCTTCTCTTTGGCTTGTGTTGTGTTGTTGCACTCGGCTAGCCAAATTATTTGGCGAATAATCTGCGGCTGCTTTCGCTCGACGGATTGCAATTAAAAACTTATTTTTAAGAAAAATATACACAAGTTTCAGGGGATGCCGAATCAAAGGGGGTCGAGTGGCGAGTGCCGGCGACTGGCGACCTGAAGAAGGGTGGTGCTGGCGGGGGATCGGGCTGTAAATTAAATGCACATAAAACGAAGGCGGCCCACATGCTGAACGCTGATGGTTGGGGCAGACAGCCCAATCCCGAGCAGAAAAACACCGCACACAATTGAGTCGCAAATTTATTTGGTCGAGACGAAAAGTGATGTAGGGGAGGCTGTGAAAAGGGGGCGGTGGCCGGAAAGGGGCGCGGTGCAGCGGAAAAAGTTCAAAACTAAATTTGTTTAGAGGCGCAACAAAAAAAAAAAAAAGGTCAAAATGGAGGCAAGGAAAAATTGGAAATGCCAAATTAATATTGAGATAAATAGAGAAATTAGCGGAAAATAAGGTAAAAGTGCAGTAAATGGAAAGGTGTTTTTCTTATTATTTAATTTATATAGAAGCGTTTTTTATAAGCAGCCCATTTTATCTTTAAAACAGTAAATAGATTTAAAAGTTTAAACAAATAAGACGAATTAATTAAAAATTCCTAGAAACTGAAGAGCCCTACAAACAGTTAAATTACCCTTATATATTTCTCATTTATAATATATTTAATCAATAATAAATTCTTTTCTTGAAAATTTCATTTAAAAATGTGATTTTCTTGTTAATTTGCTAAACTCTGAAAGCAAACATAAAACTATTTCTAAAATAACTCACTAAAAGTGAATCATATGCAATATTTCCAATAACTGCAACTATAAACCGTTATTAGCTCGATAATTTGATGTTATCGAAATGTATTCTACCCTTTTGAAAATCACAAAAATAATCCTCACACGCCGAAGCCTATCATCAAAACATCTCTATTCAATTTTCAATAATATTCCTCATACGCCCCGATGGCCCAAAAAGCATTCGTCTATAATTTTCCATTTTCCACCCTTTCCTTCTTCCGCCCCTCCTCTACTCCTCCACCTTTTACCCATTTAAAAAACATCACATCCTCCCAGTTTTCAATTGTTTTGGCTGCTATGATGTGCTGTACCTGCCTTTAGTCAATTTTCAATTGCCTTCAATATTTGCCAAAAACAATCATTGGAAAATCGGAAAATATGAATATGAAAATTGCGAATCTATATGGGAATTTGAACTATATATAAATTCGATATGTGTATGTGCAGACACGATGGGAAATATTTGCAAAATAGCTGTGCATAAAAATTAATGCAAAATTGGCGTTATACGTATGTATTTTTTTTTTGTTTCTGCTTTTCTCGCCGCCGCTTTTCAATAAAATATCAAAGCACACGGCACAGAACAGAGCACTAAGCAGCAAATAGTACCAGCAACAACACACTTGAAATGCAATAATCATATTAAAAGCCACAGAGCAAACAGCAACAACAACAACAACAAACACGAGCAATCTCTAAAGGCAACAAAATAGTTCGTTTTTAAAGTTATTATTAGCCGCAAAATGTGGCCCGATACAAGAGTGCACAGATATGCCAGATATATGAGCACACACACACAGTCCGACAAATATCTATATAAATAGTGTGTGTATAGTTTAGTATTGTGTATATATATTTATATATATAGTGTGTGCAATCAATATATTGTACATCGGTTATATCTGTATCTTGCGCCAATTGAACGACCATCTATACACACCCAAAACATATATATAATTGTATATATATTTCACTGCTGTTTCGCTTTGGTTTGGGTTTGGGATCTCTGTTTGTGTATAAATCATTTAAGCGGCCACCAAATAAAAATCAAGTTGAAAACATTCAATGAACTACTTTTTCCCTCGGCCAGCGCATAAAGTGTTGCATGCAACATACGTATAAATATAAAGTACATATGCCATATCTACATTAAATTCAATACGTACAAAACCAAATACATATCGCACTTTTTTATACACTCTATGATTTTTTGTGTATCAACAAGAACAATGCAAATATGGAAACATAAACTATTTGGCAAATACCAAATGGATAGAGAGCCACAGTTTTATTTTGTTATTATTATATTCTTCGTTTGATTTTAAATTTTCTCGTTGTGTTTTGTTTTTGGCGCTGGTTTCATAATTTGTTGAGGAAATTATAAATAATTCCTACGTAAAACGCATTTTATACGTGGGTAAACAAATAGGGAAATACCGAGATGGGAATTCCGAAATTGAAATGGTCAAGAAAAAAAATCTAACTGAGGGAAAGCCTATGGGAAATAATTTTTTATAACAATAGAAATTTAAGAAAATTATATTTAAAATATAAATTATATATTAAGGACGTTTTTAAGTTAAGAAAAAAATAAATAAAGGGACAGCCAGAATTTGTATGGGTTTTATTTCGACACAATTATAGTGACATTTATTTTGAGATCAGTTTATATATTCACTTTATGATACTTGGAATCCTATAAAATTCGAGTATCCATATAGTTCCTTAACTTTAAGGATTTTATTTCAATTTAATAATTTCACACTTTTTAAAACATAAATCATAACTCGACTTTTATGTGGCTTACCGAAGCAGCCCGTGAAATCGTTGGGATACAACCATTATCTACCGCTCCTTTGAGCCCAGAAGAATGCAAAAAAAAAAAAATAAATAACCATAGCATATCGATCAATCCTTTACGCTGTGGAATTTCGGTATTCCCCACAGAGAGACCCCAAAAAAATACGAAGAAGAGATCCCCAAAGCATTTTGATGGCTTCTTCTCGTTAAAGGCGGCTGACTTGCCTTGGCTAATTTAAGCCATCAGCCGCTGCAAATCGATTTGATGTGGCAAAAAAAACTATATAGTATATATAAAACATATATAGGAGGTATCTGTCAACAAGTTGTTGCGACCATTGTTCGGTCACGCCCCCACCTCCGCCCCGCGCCAATTAAAAACCAACCAACCGCCAACACTTTTTATTCACTGTGTAATTAATATGTAGCAGCAGCAGCAGCAGCAGAGATAGTGGTGGCAGCAGGTGGGCAGCTCTAAGGGGCGTGGCCGTGTGGCAAGTGTCGAAAATTTATGCGCCACATTAGTTATAGATCCATAGATACAGATACTGTTATATCGTATCAGGCGGGAACGCCCCCCGCTCCGCAAAGGAGACAACAAAAAATTATTTATTAATTTGTTAATTCGCTGTTTGTCATTTTGCGGCTTAAACGTTTCGTTCTGCTACAAAACACATTAAATTTATGGGGACCCCACAGAGCGGCGAGACGATCGTGGGGCATTCGGGGCCACGCTTCGGCTCAGTTCGGCGGTTCGGCAGTTCGTTAGTTCGTTAGTTCGGCAGTTCGACATCATCGGCCTCGGCTCGTCGCTCGCAATTAACACGCCAAATTAGCGACGCAACGCCGCTGCTGGCGGCGACTGCGATGCGTGCACAGAGAAAAATAGTGGATTTTTAAAATTTTAATGATCTTTAAAGGAAATTTACTAGACCCTTTCGAATAATAAATACAACATTTTCATACCTATTCGGGATATTATAATTTTAGTCAGAAGTTTGGACATCACGAAAGAATCATTTCCGACCCTATAAGGTTCCCTTTTTTTTAATTTTATAAGGGGTTACATAATTTAAAATTCTCAAAAATCAAAAATATTTCTTTTTCTTAAAATTTAAAATGAAAATTCAGTTGTTTTAAACTGATAAAAACTAACGTAGTATCGCTTTCAGAATGCAATTAATGCATTTTTAGATATATTATGATAAATTTTGAATAATTTTAGTTTTTATTTGGTATAAATTTGTTTAAAGATCATATTAAAAGTTAATTTTTAGAAAGTCTGTTCAACTTTAGTTAATTTATTTGAATAATTATAGGTTTTACTCTTTTAAATCCCATTTTACAATTATTGAAAATTATTTATATTATTTATAAAGCTTTATATGACAACTTAAATTCTTAAAAAAATTGTAAATATTTTTTTTTGTTCATTTCCCCATTTTCCACAATATTATTTTCCCCAGTGCATATGTAAATTTAAGTTTTCAACTGGCAACGTTTGTCCAAAACTTGTTGAGCATTTTTATTGATACGTTTTGATATTTTTCAAGAATTTATTTAATTTATTTACAGATTTATGAGCTCGCTCCCGACCGATCGCGTCGTCGCCGCCTCAGTCAAATATTTGTAGATTTTATTTATGGCAAATGGCAGCAAGGCAACAACAGCAACAAAAACGCGGCAACAGCAGCATATACACCGAAAATTTATTAGCCAAGTTGAACTTTTTCGGTCGAACACAACTCTCAGCGCCTCGTGCTGATCTCTTGGGGGGGGCGGCCAAGGGGAGTTGGGAGGTGCTGAGCAGGCGGCCGCCGGCCAAGGTGACTGATCATCATCTTGGTCTAATGTGTCAAGTGGTTGCCAGAGCTTTGAATAATAAATAATTGTTTATAATGTATCCGTTTGGGGCGATCTCGTTGGGTTTTATTTATTTAGTTTCTCTTTTTTTTATTTATTTGAGGGCAATGGAAAAAATTGGGTTAAAAACGAGAAAGGCAGGTGATACGGATTTGTTTGTCGGGAATTTCATCAGGTAATCGATCAGAGTTAATGGGGGATTAGCTTGAATATATATGTGGGAGTAAATATATGCAGAAATTGTTGGTGAAAGATAAAGGAACACCAAAATTATTTGGGAATTATATTTTCCTCAATATTAAATCTCCCCTCTCTCCTTTCTATTTATTTATTCATTACAATTCATTCCCTTAAATCACCAATTAATTATTTAGGTGCCCCAGGAAACATATTCTCCCTTAAGGGAAAATTTTCCCCAACGAATTAGTGGTGTCTCCGTGTTGAGCTGACATTTTCATTCGTTCGCCGTGCTAACATCTCTTCGAACATATGTTCCTGACTCGTGCTGTCTGGGCATCGCTGTATCTATGCATCTGTATCTGAGTATCTGTGTATCTGCCGCTCTATGTGCCGCACTGTCTGCTCCCGCTGCGTATACGTAATGTGACAATTGCTCGCTTCGCTTCTATCGCACACTGCAACATAGTTTGTCTGTCTTTCCATCTATCTATCTATCTATATATCTGTGAAGTTCACGCAGCAGCTCCCTTTCATGCCCATCAGAGAACATCTTGTACAATTTTATTACGCTTTGCATTGCATTTTGTTGACAGTTTTGTCAACAAGCGTTGAAAATTGGCTAAATATAAATATATGTACCCATCCATTCCCCCATCCCTTTCGGTTCGTTTCGTTTGTCGCAATGTGTGCAGGAATATTTATTACAACGGCAACAACTCGTTCGCATCGCGCTTTATTTATAAATGCGAATATAAATAGGTGCAAGATGCACAGATTTCATCTCTTTGGGCCAGAAGATGGCAGGGATATAGAAGGGATCTCCTTGGGGCACAGTCAAGCGAATTCGCAGCAAGCATGACTTGTAAATAGCTGCGAGTTAAGTATCTGGCAAAGTGCAAAGTAGTTGCCAAGGCATCACCACCAGACTGCAGCGGCAGTCAGCATCAGCCGAGGCATCTTCCTCGCCATCATCTATGGACTCTGGCGGCGGCACTCTTGCGCCCTCATCTTGTGCAGAAATGCACTGGGAATAATATTTATTAATTAAAAAATTAACAAATAATAAATTTTGATGATCATCTCTTCATATAAGCCATATTTATACCATAAAATATGGAGAATTTTCAGCCTACCCACAAAATATAATTTATAATCTTTTACTAAATATTCTAAAGAACATTTAAAATTTAAAAATTAAAAAAAAATCTCTTAAATATAATTACTTTCTGCACTTTTTCGGTGCATCATCGTAATGAACTGGGCACGCACTTGTCTCGCTCAGCCGTGGAATGATGTATGTGGCAAGCGTCGGCAGATGGGGCCCCATGTCTATATGGCTATAGCCTATAGCCACCATACACTGCACCTAGGCCACAGAAACAACTGTAGGAGAGAAAAGAAATTGCAACAATTCTGCAGCTTTATCGCTTTTCCAGGAATCGGAAAATGCTTCCGCATCAATTGAAAGTGCAAGTGCCACTATTTTTGAAAGGGCTATCAAGCAGTAAAAGTCTTGAGAGAAAAGTATGTATAGATATTCCAGGAAAAAACCTAGAGAGCTGAGACTTAAGATTTATTTCGCCCTTAAATTACTTTGGTAAATAAAGTACAAGTTATGGAAAATATTTCCCCAGATTACAGCCTCAAAGTAATATTTACTGAATCAATTTGGTCAACACCTTAAGAACTTAATCCATTCAGTAAATATTTTGGCAAGAGCGAGACTTACTGAGATTTATTCCCCACCTTCTTAACTTGAGCTATGAAGGTGTTTTTCCACTTATTTTTCCCTGGCTCTGGCTCAACTACAATCCCCGATTTATCTTTCGCACTTTAGCGGGGCTTATAAATAGAAGTCCACGACACTTCCTCCCCCAAGACCCCGTTTTTTTTATTTTTTTCGCCCTATGGCGCTGTCAAAATCAGTTAAAAACACCGATTCGCTGTCTCATCGCCGGATCAACGACCACCGACTCGACTCGTAAGGCATGTGTGTGTATATTTTCTGTTGTACTTTCTGTCTTCTATGTGATGAGGTATGAGCCACAAAATAAAATAAAATAAAAACAGCAACGAGAACCAACCTCAAAGACAACTTTCAGGTGAAACACAAACAACAACGTCGCCCGCAAAAAACAACAACAAAATTGTAAGAAAAAAAAATATTTAAATATCTTAAGAGCGATGACCCAGAAGCCGAAGCAACACAAAAAAAAAAAATCAACCTCGAACACCTTCCACTGGGAACGGCCACAAAAACGAACTGGAAAAAAATTAAAATGAAGAATTTTTTTGGTTCAACAAGAAGAGTTTAATTTGTCAGAACAACAAACTTGATAAAAATCTATACACAAGCGAGCAAGAGAGACGGAGGGAGAGTAAGAAAGAGAGAGTACACACAAATATGGTAAAAAACTAAAGCGAAGCAAAAAGTTTCTCAAAGTATTGAAGCAAACTTATTTTTATGCTGACATAAATGAAATCAATTGATGTTATTTAATATATTGAAGGAAAATAGAGAAGCAGAAAATATTTATAAATATTAAATTAAATTAATTTACTTTTTTTTTAACAGAAAACCTAAAAAGACATTTTAAATAAAGCAGGTCTTCAAATAAATCTAAATAAATTTCATCTGTCAAATAGTTGCTTTTAAAATATTTTTAAAAATATGTAAGTTTAATTTTCCAAAACTTTGTTAATTTTTAAGTTCCTAAACTACAACAACAGCATATTATTTAAAGTTCAAGATAAGTTAGCCAAGTATAAATACCTTCTTTGAGCTGTCAAACTCCCCCTATTTCTCTTCCAACTCTGAGATCATAAATCTTTGTTCAGTTGCCGCTTCAGTTTCTTGTCTTTTTTACTTTGTAGTTTGAAGCTCGTTGCTAGTTTCTTCTAACGTCAAACACTAATTGGTATTAGCAGCAGCAGCTATCACACGCAACTCCCCCCTCTGGTCCATTCGATTATTGCTTTTGAAGATTGAAGAACCAACGGGTTCAATGGATTAAGCCAAAGTTGATTTTACCTTTTATGGCCTTTGACTTTGAATTGTGCCGCTGACAAACAACAAGATACAGGTGGGCGTGGTTTTGGGCGGTGGAGAGAGAACCTGTTGTTGTTCGAAAATGTTGTTAATTCAAGAAGTGGGTGGTCACTAAATGAAAACCAAATTGAATTAGTCGCAGGCTTAAGAGGCCTTGCGTGAATCGTAAAATGTTTCGGAATAGAAACATTAGGAAGAGATTACGTTTAAAAGGGTAATCTTCAATAGAAACATTCTTTAAATTTATTCTTTTGTTATTTTAAGACCACCCACTATCAGGTTAAATGGTTTCAAAATATAAAAAACGAACAGATCGAAGCTTAAACCAATAAACTAAGAATACAATAAAGAAGAATTTGTTTATTTAAGGTAAAAATATTTTTAAAAATTATTAAGTACCAATAAACCTTCTTGATAAAAAATTTATTCAATGCTTAAACCCGATTTAAGTTGTATTAAAAAATTCAACAAATTTTCCATAGAAACATCAATAGTCCATTGGTTTTTGTGTGTGTGTGTTTCGTTCGAAGCCAATGTTCAGGCAACGAACCCCCAAAAACAAAGCGACAAACGCGACGTGCAAAGTGCGAAAATGAACAACGGAAAAATTGTAACTCAAACGGGGAGAAGTCGACCAAGGCGGGGGCTAAGGGGTGTAAACAAATGCAAATGCCCAGATACAGATACAAGCGGCTACAGATACAATCAAATACGTACGTCAATTGCTTGGGTGCCGTCGTCGCTGTCGGTGTGCGGCTAAAAATGAAAAATTGCTTTTCAAAATTAAATCAACATTTAATTTTCTCGTAATTTGCTGCCTGCCTGCGCCTGCCCTGCCTGCCCTGCCCCGCCCTGCCCTGCCAGCCCCAAAAGGATGGATGAGAAGTGAAAAGTGGTGGCTGAGGGAAGAACTCACGCATTTTTCTACAAATTAATTTTAGCACAACGATTGCCAGATACACAGAGAAATGTACCTCAGCGTGGATACAAGATACAAGACACCGATGCGCGATGGCTATAGATACAGATACAGATACAGATACAGCACGTCTGTCTTCCGCAGATACATCGTATTGGTTAGCCATTAAATGACGCCAGCAACAACAAGCCAACTACAAATCGTTTGGCAGCCAAGTGCCAAATAAAAACTTATTACTTATACGCCTCGTATGCCGGCCGAGCATCAGAGCACCAGCACATGAATCTATTATGAATTAGAATCTGAATGCCAACAGAACAGACACTCACCCGGACTCACACACACAACACACACACATCGAATGGGCATAAATAAATATTTTGTAGCTCGTTTAAATATTCACCCTGGAGGGCAATTTTTCGTAAAGATTCTTTCGGTTCGATTTGAATTTGTATTTGTATTTGCCGCAGATTTAGTTGAGTTCTCTCCCAGCACAGAGAGTGAGTGGAAAATGTGCTCGGATGAGTGCAATAATGTGGAACAAGGTCCACAAATAAACAATTGAAGATTATCGAAAACACACAAGTTTAGGGGGGTGGCAAGAGGAGGAGGAGGAAGCTCGTGTGGCAATGAATGAATAATTCACTTAAAGGTTGAAAGCGTTTTGGGTATGAAAAAGAGGTTCCTTTTGTATGTTAAAAAAGTATTCCACACTAAAGGGATATTTATGGTTCATTAACATTTTTTAAAAAATAGAAAAACATATTTAGTTTAATTTAGTTTGAATATTTTATGGTATTTTAAAAATTACACAACCTTAAATCAATCAATCAATTCAAACCTTAAATTAACTATTTAACTCAGTTTATGTTCTAAACTATGCTTATAATACTTTTAAAATTATTTTCATACAAATTATATTTAAACTTAAGATTACTTTTAAGTTCACCAATAACAAATAAATACAAAATATATCAATTTAATCAAACAAAACAAATTTATAACGCTTCGAATTTCATTACACTTGTGCTTAATTTTTTATAGCTTCATCTTGGTAAAAAATGAAGCAATTACAGTTTTATATTAGCAAATAAAATTTTAATTACAACACTAACTTATCTCAACGAGATTTTATAGCGTTTATATCACCCCATAATACCACTAATAAATATCATTAAATAATCTCATGCATTAAAATTAACCCCTAAGGACTTTTGCTTTTAATTTTTCACTTCAGTGAGCCCATATTTTTAGAACCCCGTTCGGATCAATCACAGCCAAGAATAACAGCCACAACAATTTTATGTCTTGACCAAAATTATCCATCACATAAACGGGTCTTCAGCCTGTTCTATAAAGTCGGCCCACGCACTGGCATAGCAAATGATCCATGGCATAACTCTAAATAGAACGCATTTGTCACAGAAATCAAACGAAATTTCAAATATTTTTAGACAAACCTGCGTCCGATCTATATCTATATCTGTGTTTATATCTCTCTATGATTTGTTTAGGAACTGTGAAATTGTTAAACTGCCACTTTATTAATAATGTCCAACTCACACACAGAAAGAAAGGAAAATTGGTGGAAAACCCGAACAAGAGGGAAACAAAACGAATTCGTTTTTAGTTCTTTATTGTCAAACAAACAAACAACCAAAAAGTTCTCTATGAATTGAAATATTTTGACGTGTTCCAAATAATTTTCACCGAATTGTTGTTGCCATTTATTATTAACTCGATTCTCTGTGTGTGTGTTGGTGTTGACTAGATTGAAAAATGTGTCAGAACAACAGAAATTGTGCCCCAAAGGCAAAAGGAAAGTTGCCATCAAATGCAGAATAATCCCAACCCAAAGCAGAACATCAGCCGCAGCTTCTTGGCTTCTTGGATAAATGAGTTCCCAATGCTAATGAGCGCATATCTGACAGATACAATTTATAAATTTGACAAGTGCAAAAGCTAACGAACAAAACGAGAAAACCAAAACAAAACCCGCGCAGTCAGCCAAATGGAAAAATAATAATAATAATGCAACGAGAAGGGGACCAAATTCCAAAGCTAAACGAGATTCAAATACAAAGAAATAAAAAAAAATCAGACACAAAAACAAACCCACAACAATACAATACATCTCAAACAAAAGCAAATTATTTTGCATAAACGAAATTGTTGACAAATTATGATTTAGTACTGACCGCATTAACATATATCCAACATATCTCTCTCTCACGGAGCATACATACGAATATTTATCTGGACAGTAAGTTATGGGCGCCGGCCATCTGTTCATAAATTTCACGCTGCTTAATTAAAATTTTGAATATTTTATGCAGTTCGGGCATGGCAGTAGCCCAAGTAGCCGAAACTAATGCCCGATAAACTGTCTGACCTTTTGACCACAGCTCATTTCCATAGTGAGGCAGTTTACGGATGGAGTTTGATGCCCACTAATGAGGGGAATTGGGGTAGATTAGGCATCACTTATTAGTAAAGAAATAAATAAAAAATATTGAAAATTTATAAGACATTTTGGTGTTTATTCTCTAATATATATTTCCTTATTTGCATTGGTTTTTGTATATATTTAATTGTATTTTTGAATTTACTTATTTAATCAATTAAGTCTCGTATTTGGCAATAATATAAAATTTATTAAAATTATTTCAGGCTCTTAATTTCATATACTTATTGATTCTAGTTATATAAAATGAAGTAACCTTTAATTTAATATTTAAATATCAATTTTTTTTCCATTTACAGAATACTTTTTAGTCTTTTCCCTTCAAGTCTTTCCCAAATATGGCGAGGAAGCAAACATTAAAAATGCATTTTGAATAAATAAACACATAAATCGATGAGCCCAGGAGCAGTAGCACATGAATATATAACATACATATAGACATCTTTATGAATAAAGCTTTATATATGCATTTGAATATTACGTATACGTATACGATTACTTATGCAAATTCCCTGACCGCGAGGTGTTTACATTTCACTAATCGAC
The DNA here is from genome assembly GCA_018905755.1 of Drosophila ohnishii. Classification (NCBI taxonomy): domain Eukaryota; kingdom Metazoa; phylum Arthropoda; class Insecta; order Diptera; family Drosophilidae; genus Drosophila; species Drosophila ohnishii. The sequence goes on along the minus strand of JAEIII010018305.1, from coordinate 1,885 downwards.
ATCTTGACGCTGTTTTTGTCGCCATTCTCACTTGAGAATTCCCTGTATCTCTCTCTCTCTCTCTTTTTCTGTTATCCTAATTTTTAAGCTAAATAATTCGTTATCCCTCATTTACATACATTTTTCGGCTGATAATCACCAAATTTACGCTCAAGTATTCGAAATTAACTTTGTTGCGGTCGCTCTTGCTTCCTGTTGCCCTGGCTTCTCTCTCATTTTGTGATAAATATTTGTTTTGGCTTTTGCCCTGACGTGTGTCGTCGTGGGTTGTTTCTTTTGTTGCCTCCGGTGTAATTGATTATTCTGCCAACTTTTTCGCTATTGTTTGTCTGCCGGAAATTTATTTTCAACACGCGCTAAATGAATTGTTGTGAAGTACAAAATTAAGTCAGAGGTTTGAGGATCAAGGCTTTTTAATTTTAAAATTTTGTCTATAATTTGTTTACTTTAAAATAAGGTCTAATGATTTACCAACCTTAAGCTAGTTTTGATGTTGAAATGTTAGGAATATTAGGAAAATATCTAGGGAAACTGCTTAAAAATGTAGGAAAACACAAAATATTTACTTTTAGTGAAGGAAAATAAATTGTAAATGCAAGAAAAACAAATTGGAAATTGTTAAAATATTTAGAAATAATGTTAGAATATTCAAAATATATTTTTCAAGGCTTAGAAATATAAAGAATAGCCAACAAATTGATAAAAAAAAAAAAATCCTACAAACCATTATTAATAATTAAGAAATTAATTTAATTTAAAAAACTTTCTCATATTTATTCCTGTGACAATTAAGCATTAAAATCTTTCTCGTTATCAAACGTTTCAATATTTTTAAATAATATTTTTCTTAACAATACAAGATAGCCAACATTTATCGAATCTGGCACCCTGATGGATCGATTTGCCAAAGGTCTAGACCGCAAACGTTAACCGGGAATGATCAATCTTCGGCACAGCTTTCATCAATCAGCGATGGCCATTGAAATCTGGATCGGAATCGGAATACAAAATGTCAGCACTCCGTCAACACTTGACAGCGAGGGGGAGGGGAGGAGAAAGATTGAAACAATAATAATGAAAGAACCGACAGTGGTTCCATCTTAATCTGTTTAATTTGCAGATGCAGTTGGCCAGATACGAAATGAGCAGAGAATAAATTAAAGAGCTCGTAAAGGCGAGCAAAGAAGCCGCGTCTCTCGTCTCGTTGAATATAATTTATGAGTCAATTTCAGACAATTATTGTTAAATATTATTAAGCATTCGCTGGGCTGTCAAAACACGCGCTGCCGCCATCGTCTCGAATGATTTACAAGGAATTGAAGACAATTGTCACTCCCCTGTCGCCGGCGACCCGCGAGCGATGACAAATTTTAAGTGGATAATCTTCCATTATATGGAAACTGCGACTGAGCAACGGACTCAAACTCGAACAGCAAAAAACAGGGACGCAAATTAATGTCAACATTGATTAAGCCCGGCAACTCTATGGCCAGTGATTGCGGCCCCCTGAAAAGTCCCCCCGTTCTTCATCCTTTCGAAGCCCCTCAAAGGCATTCCGCAAATTTACACGGCCAAGCGAAAATGCGAAGACGCGTGGCTGCCAATTATGGCAGAATGAGAGGAAACGCATTGCGGATAAACAGGAAACCAAGGGGAAGAGGGCGAGGAAAGACAGCCAAAACGAGACGAAGACAGATCGACGAGATCATTGTCAATTTGTCCGGTGGCTTTGGGTTCCCTAAAAACCAGTCTCCAGCGATATAAGGAAATCAAATCTTAATTTTATGACAGAAAATTGGAGACAAGAACAAAAGCCGAAAAATTTAAAATAATAAAAACAAACAAACAAAAAGAAAAATATAAAATTAATAGTAAATCAGAGTTA
>JAEIII010018300.1:0-11765 GCA_018905755.1 Drosophila ohnishii | reverse complement strand
GATAAACCTTTTATTTTAATTAAAAAAAATAATAATAATAAAAAAAAAAATAACAAAAAATCATCTTCCCGCTATTTGCCAAATATCCCTTAAATTTAAAGTTAAAAAAATCATAAAATGTCTGGTAAAAAGCTGACTGAGCCACACTGGCCAGCAGCAACATCAACAAAGGCATACAGCAAATATAGCAACCACTTCATCTTTACTGTGAGCCGCTCTGCTCTGCTCTGCTCTGCTGTGTGTGTGTTGTCAGCCAAACAAGCAGTCAGTTCAGTCAAAAGACGGCCAGACCTCAGTATAGAAATTTCCTTTGGCTCGATTGGTTGGTCGATTTGGAGCTGTCGCAGGTCGATCGTTGTTGCTAGTGTTCGCCGCGTCATTTGACATTGTTTTTCGAGGCGCCGCCGTCGGTTGCAACCTCACAGCGCGCGGCGCAGTTAAAAACGCAGCAGCAGCAACAATTAGCGAAACAAGTGAAATGCTATGCTAGCAAAATATTAATATTAAATATATTAAATAGAAAAAAAAAACACTCAACAAAAATGTAAGAAAACAAAGTGAATCCCCCAAAAGAAGAAAAGAAAAAGAAGTGCCTGAGTGCTTGTGTATTAGTGTGGTTTTCTCGACTCTGTGTGAAACTGTGTCATTCACTGCGAAAAAAACGGCATTCAAGTTTTTCCTCGGCAACAACTACTAACCATTGCAGTGTTGTTGGCGGGTTATTGTTGCTGTTGCAGCTAGCTGCCACGGTTTGTTGCTTCACTGATTACGCGCAATGCAGCAGAAGAAGCAGCAGCAGCAGTAGCAGTAGAGGAGCAATAGCAGCAGCAGCAGCAGCAGCTGAGAGTTCAGTTGTGAAACCGGCGAAGCGCGACTGTTGCCAATGCAACGCTTAGAATTGGCACACCAGCAAACTGCAGCAACCACTGCAACTGCAACTGCAGCAGCAACAACCACTGTTACGGTACATTCACGATGTTGCTGGTGTGCCACTCCAGCACTAGTTTTTTTTGTGTGTCTTTCTGCCACCATATTGTTTTAACCACTTCCTTTGCGGCAGCGGCAGGAACGAGCTTCCTTCCTCACGGGCTTCCTGTCTGTCTGTCCGTCTGCCTGCTTGCCATCCCTCTCGAGGCAACCTCCCTCTCTGCCTTTCCGGTTTCCTCCCTCCTCGCCCTTGCGGCATTGTCAGGTGTTTTCTCTGCAACACTGGGATACAAATTTTTGGATACATTTTGTATTTTAATTGGGGAAAGGAAACTATTTTTGAGCTCTTGCTTGATAATAATTATCAAATTATAAGGCTGTAAATTTGGAAAGAATTTTGGAATTTAGTTTAAGCTGTTTCTTAGATAAATATTAGTTTTGTTTTTTAGTAACCATAATCTTTGAATTATCCTGACGATAGTTTTTTTTCCTGTGTACATCCCCCGGTTTCCTTCTTGTTTCTGCTTATTTTTTTTGTCAACCCCGTTGACGCCTACGTGTTCAATACGCTGAAAAAACAACAGTACGAGTGGCTTAACCAGCAGCTTGTTATTTCTCACACCTTCCGGTGAGACCTCCACTCCCCCTCCACTCAAAGCTCCTCTCACAGACCCTCTCGCAGACCCCTTTTAGCCCTCAAGAGCGCTAGGCCATTTATCGATTTTTTTAGGTCAGGCTAAAATTGCAAAAGCAACTGGAATTAGTTGCGGATTCCCATGGACTTTATTGCGAAACCCACAAACTAATGAAAAGTTAAGCCAAATATTTTGATATATGGCAATATTTATTGGATATATAGACACTTACGTACAAATTAATAAAGTTTTTATAGTAAACTGTAATATTTAGAAGTTATAAAAACAACATTTGAGTAAAAAAGCAATTACAAGATTGCCAGAAGGTTTTCTAGATTCTTAAAAACAAACTTCTTATGTAAATAAAACTTAAAACCATTGTTAATACATACAAATATGGTTTAAAAGATGTTCTTTATACATAATAAAAGTTTATGATGGAGTAAAGAAATAAAAAGCAACTTTAAATGATCTTCAACCAACTTTGCTATACATTTTATTTGTTTCGTCAACTGCAACTAGATATCACAAAGTAAAAGCATCTTGTTCTTATAGTAATTAGCGATTTATTGATTGTGTTTTCCCCCTGTAACTGGGAAACTACTTTTCACACGGTATTTCCCCATTAGCCTGTGCTTTCCAGCGGAATTGTACCAATTGCCTGGCGTTTTTTTTTTTACCATTCAGGGGTTCATGCATATATGCATTGGGGTTATTTCATTTTCACTGTCAATTAATCGATTTATTTAATTTCCACTGACGATTAATCGATCGCTTAACCCATATATTTACGTGTGAGAGAAGGATATTCACAGTTATAGGCGCTGGCGGATAAATCTCTTGTAAGTGGGTTAGTTAGCCGACCCGAAAAAACATCTCTCTGCCTTTCCAGTGAACCGTTATACTATATATATGGTATAAGATACATCTGTGGATGTGGCCAGGTAGCTTCCAAACCACACACACACCTATACGGGGCACACTTATCTATGTATATCATGTCATCGTCATCCATTGCATGTGCATCTCACGTCACCGGAGCAGAGCACAACTCGCCGTTTCTATCTCTCCTCCCATGGCTGTCTCCGTCTTCCTGCTCTCCGTCCAGTTGATGTTGTGGAACTCGTTTTTATTTCTTTTGATACCAATAATTCTACAGCTTTTTTCTTGGATTGTGTGTGTGTGTGTGTGACTTGCCAGTTTCAGTTTCGGTTTCTATGCTTTATTTTTTTCTCAGTTTGCCAAATGCTCGTTTGACCTTTAACGGGGTGGTGCACACACAAAAATCGGCAACAATTAAGCTTCATTCAAAACGCGAGCAATGGCAAGCACACACACACTCGGCGTCGCATTTTTAGAATCACTACATAAATTTGATTTAATTGCCCAGCCAAAAAAGGCGCCAGTAGGCGTTCGAGGGGGAGGGTGTGAAAACGAAACCAGAAGAGACAAAGACCATAAGCCAGCCAGCAAATTGGCTTCAATGCGAGTTGAAGGTTAAGTGCGACTGCGACGCGGAAATCGAGAGCTTGGCTATTTGTGAATCGGATAACCACAGCTGGTGGCTCCAAACGGGCAACAGAAATTAAGACAGGGGTCTGAATGTATTAAAAAATATTCTGCAAATGTCTTTTAATATTTTATAAACTAAACAAAATAGTGAACACAACATGTAATCAAGTAGTTTCAATTGGAATTTATTAAGATTTATTAGTTGCTTAAATTGTCCATAGTTTCGGCTTCTTCATCTAACTGAATTTTATTGCTAAGTTTATTAAAATTCTTAGGCATTTCTATGTTATTTGTATACTTTTAAAGTCTCAATATTTCGGATTTATTACTTGCTTAAAATGCTTGCAGAATTTAGGCTCTTTAAATTAATGAAATTTTATTCCTTAGTTCATTTACAATCGTATGCTTTTCTGCTTAATTTTATAACCTTTTAAACTCTTAAAATTAAACAAAATTTCCAACAGTGTATGCATGACTTCGAATTGAGCGGATATTTCACTTCTGACAGGGCAATTTTTATTTGTTCCTATTTCTGTGCAAAAATTTTTCTTTGGCTTTGGGGAGACGACTGTTCGATATTTTTGCTTTTATATAAATAAACCTTAAACGATTTTTTCTGCGCCGCCGGGCCACACGAAAAGTGTCAATGTCAGCTGTTGTTGGTTGTGTTTTAGCCACGAAAGCGAACCAAAACCAAACCGAGTCAAATCGAAAGCGAACCGATGTGAAATCGGGAAAAATCGAAGAGCCGTGCTAAATTTATTATTCAGCTGTCGGCATTGCCATCATGTAGGCTTTTTTCTCTCCTCTCTCCTAGCCCTCGTTTAAGCTGTTTCTAGTCCTTTTTTTTCTTGCACTACTAAAAGCCTCCCAAAAATAAACATGTATATTATATACATATGTATGTGTATGTTCATATTTTATAAATGACTGCAGTGCCTGGCGAAATGCTTTTGCAAAATGTTTCCGTCACAAAAGCACTTCATATATGCCGGCACCTCCTCCTTCACCTTTCTTTTTGGCCGACGAAACACGCGCCGCTAATTGCACGCATTTGCAGCTGAATCTGTGAGATACAGATACAAATAAAGATGCAGATACAGATACACTTGTTCCCAGTTCCCAGATAAATGTAAAAAAAATATAGTATATCGAGACAGCAGCTAAGCAGATGAAATATCCATGTTGCAATCATGTTTTTTTCCATGGCCCACGCCTCCGCCCCATTTTGCTGGCGGAGATTCATAACAACCAGCACTCGAGATGTGTTGTATGAGGGACGTCGTCTTTGACTCCCACAACATTGTCAAAAGTCTCCCCCCTAACTCCCCTTTACCATACTCCTCCAGCTGACCAAAAGAAGACATTCGTCCCAGGCACTGTGGTTTTTTAAGCTATAAAAATGTTTGAAAAATGCATATGTTTATTTTTTCTCATCTTGACTTATTGCCTTCCTCATAGCTGTGTTCGTGTATCGTGTTAACATGGCTGACAACAACTTCTGCATTTTTAGTAGAGGATTTTTTTTTTTGTTAAGGTTTTAAATGGAGGAAGCCAGCTGATCAGGGGATATAATGATTATTTTATGATCTGCAACCAAAGGAAAATGAGCTTCGGAAATGAAGTTGAGTTTAGAGGAAGCTACTGTTGTAATAAGGGAATATATGTATGTACTTTTAAATGTACTTAAAAATTAAGGATTATATTTTCTGAAATAAGGAATTAAAATATTACTTGTTGGATCTTAATTTAATCTGAAAGTCTAAGAGGAATTTTTTGAAACACACACAAGTTAATCTCTTGCCTTTAATGAAAGGTTTTTTAATAAAGTCTAGTTTTAAGATCGACTTTAGATATCTTAATTCTGGAACTATGCCTCTTTATAATATAATATTAGTATTATATATATTTTAACATTACCTTTTTTCATTTCTATATAATCTCCACTGTGCCTCTCCATATAAAGAGCTCTCTAGTTGCGTTGCAGTCTTATTTTTTCTGTTTTTTTCCAATTGCTCTGCCCGCCCACCGCCTTCACTGCCCGTTTGCTGTGATCAGCGGGCTATAATTATGCGGTTGGTCCCCTTTGATCAGAGGTCTATGCCTCCCCGCATCACCACCTTTATTCCCTAACCCCTCGCTGTGCAGCATCGGCGGCATCTTCAAGATATAAAGTTCGTTTTAGTAACTGGAAACCAGTGAAAATTGCCTTGGTTTTCCTGATTTTCCCTTTGCTGCCGGCAAACAATTTTCGGCTACTTTTGCAATCCAACTCCAACTCCCACAGACCGACCGGTCCCGCATTTCCCTAACGGCTGGCTTTTCCTATAATTTCATCTCCCTGTTTTTGTGTTGTCTTTATTTTTGTTTTGTTTCGTTCATCAAATTGAGTTAGCGAAATTACTATAATTTTGTGGGAAATTTTATGGGTCAAATTTCAGCCATGTTGACAATGCTGCCGGGGAAAAATAAAAAATAATAATAATACACGAAAAAAATAAAAACAAAAGTGGGTAAAGCAGACGCGCCGCTGACCACAGCACAAACAGTTTTTTTTTTTTATATTTTCGTTTTGCTTTTTACTAATTTGCTTAATTAGCGCGACTTACATATATATATCTGTATATATATGCGCCAGTCTGTTTTTTTTACACGATTTAATTGGGTCTATGTATTTATTTTTATTGTTTTTTTTTTCTCTTTGGTAATTTCAGTGGGTCTCTTCTTGAGTTTTATTTTGTTTTATTCCATTTGGGCCTTTCTTATTTCTCTCACGTTTTAAGCCCTGTACAAGTTTATGGCGCAGCCTGAGAGCGCCGTCGTGAATGGTTTGGAATTGGTTGGGAGTTGGAGTTGGAGTACAGCTGGTGGTGGATTGGAGTGTAGCAATGACCAGATCGGAGGTAACCGCGGGAATCCGGGGGCCTCCATTAATGCTGGAAACGTGATGTGCGGCGTTTTGTGTAACTCGCCGTGAGAACATCGCGGCTCTGCAATCGCTCAGGTTTCGCTTCGTTTTAGATGACAGCAGCGAATTGAAACGTTCAATCGACTAGATCCAGTGACTGCCACTGCCGTTGCACGTAGATCATCGAACCAGCGTTTTTTTTTTTCTTTTGTCTTTTTCAGCTGCACTTCATAGTCACAGTCAGAGTCACATTCACAATCAAAAGTCGCACTCGTAAGCCCATTTGCATACTCACATCGGCGTTAATCACTCAATTGTGTGTGGCCTTCGGAGTGTGAAAATTGCTGCAATCGCTGAACGCATGGATTGATCCAAGTACACGATCTATATGGATGGTGATCCATCATCTGAAAGGTTCGAGCCCTTGAAATTTTGGGGCTAGGGTTGGGCCTGTGATTGACCTATCTACTCCAGTTTATTTTCTTAACAAGGTAGATAATAGGGTTTTATTTGTATTTCTTAAGAAGGTTTTTGAAATTTTACTTAAACAATTTTATAATTTTTATAAATCCTTCATTCTTTATTCGTTCTGCTTATATTAAGTGGATGTTAAGATCACTCTAACATGAAAATTGTTATTTAATTTCCTCTTTTTTCTTCTTTATATATTTTTCTTTAGAGAAGTGATCTCTTTTCCACGATCTCTCCATATTAAGGTCACCAAACATTATTGTTAAATTGTGATAATCATAATGTTACAACAATTTGATACAGATAATAAATATTACTTATCTTCTCGAAAGAAGTCATTCGAACTAATTAGTATTCTTGCCACTACAAAATTATTATAATCAATTAATCAAAAAAAAAAACATGCTTCATTAAAACAAAAAATAGATCAATGGTCAAAAAAAATATATAAAATTAGAGACAGCTGCCAGAGTTGTGCCTCAGACTAGTGTGTATTTTTTTTTCAGCAAAATCTTATTACCCAGGCATTATGTATGTCCAAGACACTAGAGAATATGTGAAAATCTAAATGTAAACTTTACAAGCTATGATGAAACCTATGAAACATCTTCCCCAAGCGAATTAGTAAGCAATCCAATAGTTTTCCCCCTCAGCTGTTCCCATTTCAAAAGCAGAAATAAGTCTTTGCTGTTACTCAGTTCCCCCAGTAATGATCGAAGTTGCGCCAAATCAATTTCCATTTCTACTTTACTTACTGTGTGTGTGACCTCAAAGCTGCCTGGTTGGTTGGCTGACTCTCTGGCAAAGCGAACAAAGCGGTACACAGATATATCATCCGAGAGTGGAAACCGCAAAGCTAATTGCTTATGCACAGCGCATAACCTTGCCACTCCATGACACTTCTTGCTTCGCCAGATCTGCCGAGCGAGTCGCTGAGCCTCAACTTGAAACCCTTCCAAAGCGCTCGAGCGAAGAATCGGCGGTACGAGGGGCACAGAGTGGAGAAAGCTTTCATCATCATCATCATTTTTGTGTGCAGCAGCCACGTTGAAAAGGAATGGTTAGCAGCAGCAAAAGCTACTTGGCTTAATTGAAAATTCACAGTAATGCCAGCTAGAAAACGACAGCTGCTGCGGATAAACAAGAGGAAAAGCAGAGGAAAAGGCAAGCAGCCAGAGCAGAGAAAACACATTAAAATAATATAATTATTTTGTGTTTTTTCTTGCCTAGACTTTTATTCCAACTTATCTTTGCTCGGCTCTTAAGCGATTTACTTCTTTCCTCTGAGATTTCCGCATGCTTTGTCAACCGTGAACGGGCACGAACTTTCATTTTAAAATTCTCGAAGCGTGTTGCGCACACTCACAACACACTCCACAGCACAACACACAAGCTAAGCTCAGCTGAGCCACCCGCCCCAATATTCTAGTGGTGTCAATTGCCGGTTAGGAGGAGAAACCTCCCGAAATCCCAAGTGTCATCATTATAGTGATCATGCTTTTTGCACTCCGGCTTTCTATGGAAACTTTCATGGTTGCCAGCTTGGCTTAATTCTAGCCAAGACGTGCCTGGAAATGGAAATACATTCACAAAATACAAACATTATCAAACATGACGAGGCCGAAAAGATTTCAGAATCGCATGCATGTAATTCGCTAATTAAAAGCCATAGAAAGTTTCCCCTTTCCATTGTCAGGGTTAAGAAGTGTCTTACAGACACACTTTCGATTTTTCAGCACTGGCCACCACCCATCATCGTCATTATCGTCATCATCGTCATCCCAACCAATTCCATCTCGAGTACACTCGCTTCGGTTGTGAAAGTTCACCAATTTCCAAGGTGGTGTCAAAACCAAGTCCATTCTATTTTTCACACCTTTTTCTTTTACTTTTTCCAAGAGCTATATATGGCTGACGTAAATATACTATATGTTTCTCGCTTGACTCGTGCCACTGAATCACTAAATTCGCCCATCGGGCACGTTATTAAAGCCAGATAAGCTTTTTCTTGGATGTCATGTGCCGGGAAATTCTGCAGCATAAAGTTGAGATGTGAAAAGTAATGAAAAAGAAACCCATGTGTCATATTTGGCGATATGGTAATCATTGAGTTGAGTCGGGCTTAATCGGTTGGGTGGCATTAGCTGTCAACCGAAGAATCTTATCAGGGATTCTTTCGCTTGAATTTTTTTTGGATTTAGTTTTGGAATATGATTCAGATTAAGCTAGAAGCTGGAAGATTGTTAAATGGTAAAGATTCCAAGTATAAATTAAATAAAAAAAGAATTTTAAATAAATTTGAAAATAGCTATGTTACTGTTTAATTATTAAATATTTCCAGGAAAAGGTCTGCCTTGTTGCTTTAGGATAAAATAAATAATTTTTTTTTAAGGAAAGCTTTTGCCATCCAATTTTCTCAGCTATGAAAAAGGCCATCGTTGTTATATCCATGCATCAACCATGATTCATCCATGATTTATCCAGGATTTCTCAATGATTCAACCATGACTTAGCCAGGACTTACCCATGATTTATCCTTGTTGAATTTCTAAAATGACAAATAGAGTTTCAATTTGCTTCAACCAAATAGTTTCCCTTTAATACAGCTTCCCATCTATTTTCCCTTATCTTTTTAAGCCAGGCTGGGTTGGATTCAAACCCATTACAAGTGGGTATTTGGGTGAAGGTTATCGGGTGTTCGACTCCTTTTTTTATATTTTGGTTTTTCTTTTTCGAATTTTGACACGCTGCAGACTCCAGTCTTTAGCGTTTCCTCTGCTCCTTCCTGCTCTCTGCCTTTTTTTATTCGTTAAGTTGGAGGTTTTCCAGTTTCTTTGGGGCCCAGCCCATTTCTTGGCCGTGTGCTTCTTTAATGATGTGTTTTAATTTTGCCTCGTCGTTTCGCTTCTTTTTTTTTTTTTTGCCTGAGCAAAATTGCGTAAGCAGCGGATGACGCCGCCGCCGCCGTCTCTTACTTTCTTTTTCTTTTGGCCTGTGCCACACAGAGTTGGCCTAAAGTACGACTTGAAAAACAGCATAAATAAGAAGACAATCTGGAGTCGAATGTGAAAAGGAACTCTCGAATTGGTTTTGTCTTTGCTTTGTTCCCCATTTATATTTGTACAATTAAATCTTTAAACTTGTTGTTCCCTCGATTGTTAAAGCATTTGCATTAATTAAATGTTGATGCAGCTGGCGAAAATCTAAACAAATTAGCTTTAGAGCACCGCAATCTGTAAAAAAAAGTTCATAAAATAAAACAACAAAAATAACAAATAAGAAGAAACTTATAATTCATTTTCTGTAGTAAATCTAATTAACATATAAGCGGATTTTAGCTTAGCAACTCACACCAACATGCGCCTACTCAAATCGCTCACATTCACACTCACATTCACACTCATTGCCAATTTACTCGGGGTGTTGTTTTTGTTTTGTGTGAACTACGCAACGAGTCGAAAAAACTCACGCGATCGCGTTTTCTAACGACAAATATAAATATATATACTCGAATATATATATAAACACTAATATATAGAGGCAAAGGAATATTTATGCACAAAAAGCGCGCACATTTGTATGTAGAAAAACTAAATAATAAATATATACAGATGTACGTATATACATAAAAGCTTGTGGCTCTTGGCACTGTGGAAGATTACCGAAGGGGAATTTATTACAAAATTGCTGCCGATTTTCTTTTGGGATTAGGCGGGATTAAGGCTTTCGTCAAAATCTCTGGCCAGTTGTTCTTGGTATTTTTAGAAGCAAATGTGTGGCATGTCACAATTATTTTATTTTTAAACCAAGAGCTACGATTTTAAGCCACGCATACCACTGTGCAGTTCTTGTGGAAAAATTTTGAAGCCCATGAATGACACACACACACAGCACGAAGAGAAGGGAATGGCCAACATAAAGTTGAAAGTTCGCTAATTCCCCCCCTTGTTTTGTTATTTATTTTTTTATTTAGAAGAAAGTTTTAGCTTAAACAAGAGTGAAAGATGCAAAAAAACGAACTGAATAAAATTAAAATGAGTGTGAGTCAACAGCAGCAACAACAAATGAGTAAATTATAGTGACAAAATAAAGCAGAAAAGAGCGAAAAGTGACAGTGAATAATGTTGAGAGCTCCCACACAGCACATCGTGCAACTCGGCTTCGGAACGAAGACAACATCGACACCAACAGCAGCAGCAGCAGCAGCAGCAGCAACACCAAGTGGCAAGCAGCAGCAGCAGCAACATCCGCGGAAAACCCTACTGCAAAGGCTGAGGCAGCAAAATAAGCCTGTGGAGGAGACACATGATACAGAATATTATTTCACGCAGCAAAAGCAACATTCAGGCGACAAAAGTTTGCTTTTTCTGGTGGCCTCAAACTCGGAGCAATTGCTAAAGAAACCCAAGAAAAAGAAGGAGCCAAGCAGCTACAATTTCACGGCGGCTCTCAGGCGCAACAAGAAGCCAAAACCAGCAACAGCAGCAGCAGCATTAGCCACATCAACCGACGACGACGACGGCAGTTGTCGCAGCATCAACAGCAACAGCAGCGGCAGTGCCAGCAGCAGCAACAGTTTGTCTAATAGTTGCATTAACAATCATAACAACACTCATTATAGAAACAGTAAAAACAGCACTCACACCAGCAACAATAACAACTACATTGGTAATTACAATTGCAAAACAAGTGAACAACAAGCGTGGAAAGCAGCAGAAATACAACAGCAGCAGCAGCAGCAACATCAAAAGCAGCAACAGCAACACCAAAAGCAGCAACAGCAGCACCAACAACTGCTCATTAGCAGGCCAAGCGATCGACATTATCCCAGCAGTGGTGGCCACATCATGTCACCCACTTCGCAGGCGCCCACCCGAACCTCTCTCTTCGATTCCTGTCATCGCAAGATCCGTCTCATTGGCGGGGGTCCAGTTGCCTTCTTGGGCGGATTGGTTGCGTAAGTGTTGAAATATATATATCCAATATATTCCCCCCATTTTGAATTGAATTTATAATGTTCTTCAAGAACAATAGACCCTGGAGAGGGGGTAGATTATGGCAGAGGGGAGTCCCCAATCCGGTCAGTCTTCTACCAAAGTTAGGCAGTCGGTTTGGTGAGAGGTGGTATCCAGTTATGAGATGATGACGCTGGTGGAAGTGTCAATCATATTGTTGGATAAGTTATTAATTACCCAAAAATAAAAGAGAATTTCTTATGGCTAAAAAATTTGCATAATTTTAAAACTGGATCTCAAAATGGAGATTAAGAAAAAGTATTTTTAAATATCAAAAAGTTATAAGGTTAATAAGGA